>JAMZEH010000110.1:2230000-2240000 GCA_024699665.1 Ostrea denselamellosa
TCATCTATTTGTTATTTATAACTTTGTATTCGTACTTCATCCGGACCATTGTTTACGAAGAATCAAGGATCAATGCTATCAAATCACATGGTCATTAAACGGATCTTGTTTGCAAATACAACATGTCATTGGGTCAAATTCTGTCTGGCGTATTTCACACCAATGGTAAAACTATTCTCTACTTGCTTATTTTGACTACAGATTACTACGTTGACCTGATCAGGATATAGGACTCAAGACGGGTGTGACCGTCCCACAGGGGATACTTACTCCTACTAGGCACTTTTGGTTTCTCCAATATGTATTTTGTTATAGAATTTATGTGATTGATCACTGCGTTTTCTTCACCATTTTCATTTCATGGTGGTTAACTTTGCTATCTCCAAGGTATGAGCCATGGGACTGACAATCTGATTTTTTTTTTGAAATTTGTTATCTTATAAAGAGGCATGATTATATAATACTACTGAATAACATTGAAGATTTTGACCAAGATGACAACACGTAATACACTACAAACATTTTGTAAGAACAACCGTTCTCTTTCTACATTCCTGTACATGTATATCTAGAAACTTAAAAGCAAACAATGTTTATTGTCATTGGATAAAATTCAATGATGAATACATGCAAGGAAATTGATCATTACGACATATTTTTACATAAACGACGTTCGGACATTAACAGAAATTTAAATCTGACCACGTCATATTTCTACCTGTTTCATGGATAGCATAATTCAGCCCTGCGCTAGCTACTACCCAGCCCAAGAATATCAAGATGGTTTTTTATTCAGATTGGTGCATTTTCCCAATAAAATGCTCAATTATTTACATTATCACACACACACACACACACACACACACACACACACACACACACACACATATATATATATATATATATATATATATATATATATGAAAACGCGCATTCCCCTAATTCTTATTTTATGTGTATGGTATATGTACATTAAATGTAGTAAACATAATCAAACATTCACGAGATCGTTTTTAACGCACTACTGATTAAATCATCACTATTCACGAGACACAAAGCTAAGGGAGAGCAATCTGAATTCATAAACTATCATCAATTCTATCCTAGTGCATCGGCTTTACGAGTTATCTCACTTTGTTCGTGCGTTGCATTAACGATGTGGAAAGCGAAGACATCGCTGGTGGATTAGTTTGCATCTCATCAAGAATATTTCATCGTAACGTCACCAGGCCTGTAGACCATACACTAGAAATGAACAGGACCAGAACTGAACACATAGTCGTGCTGAGTAACAGAGTCCGTAGCGATGATCATATCAATTGTAAGGACTGGGAAAAAATACACAACATGTAAAGATATTGTAAGGTGAATGAGTAAGGTGAATGAGTAAGGTGAATGATGCATCCACGCTCATGACTTCCAACTTTCTGTCAAAGTCCACCAATTAAAAAGTCCATTAATTAAACTATCGAGGTGCTTGTAAACATGAGATGGGGTACTTGAGGGTTCCGTTACGTTAGCGCTCTCTTGATGACGGTAAGATGATATCTTTTAAGATGTAAAAAGTGAAAAAGGAAATTGCAAGTCATCCGATGTAACATTGTTCCTTTTATACTTTCATTATCTATTTATTTGACCTCACCAAACATGTTAGCCTATGATCACATGGCACATAGAATTACAAAAAGAAAGGCATATCCAGACTAGTCAGTTAACAAGCCTCTGTAATCATTATAACCAGATTAGTCAGTTAACAAGGCTCTGTAATCATTATAACCAGATTAGTCAGTTAACAAGGCTCTGTAATCATTATAACCAGATTAGTCAGTTAACAAGCCTTTGTAATCATTATAACCAGATTAGTCAGTTAACAAGCCTTTGTAATCATTATAACCAGATTAGTAAGTTAACAAGTCTCTGTAATCATTATAACCAGATTAGTCAGTTAACAAGTCTCTGTAATCATTATAACCAGATTAGTCAGTTAACAAGCCTTTGTAATCATTATAACCAGATTAGTAAGTTAACAAGGCTTTGTAATCATCATAACTAGACTAGTCAGTTAACAAGGTTCTGTAATCATTATAACCAGATTAGTCAGTTAACAAGCCTTTGTAATCATTATAACCAGATTAGTCAGTTAACAAGCCTTTGTAATCATTATAACTAGATTAGTCAGTTAACAAGCCTCTGTAATCATTATAACCACATTAGTCAGTTAACAAGTCTCTGTAATCATATAGACTAGTCAGTTAACAGTATATGTTTATTTCAGTAGAATCCAGATTTAATATCACGTTACAGTACTATGGAAGTCTATAGTAATTAATTCTATGATGCTTTATGGAGGGTTTGAAACAAAACAATCAAATCTGCAATTCTAAACTTTCTATAATCAACAATAACAATTTCGGTGTCATCATAAACAAGCTGCCCAACACCTTTCTTACATTATTACCAATATGAATTTACATATATCATATTCTTATCGTGTATAGCACAATCATTCATAAAATAATCACTCCGAATGTCAAGAAATCAGTCATCGTTCTCATTTTGCACCGTCATCTCGGGAGATGTCATTTATGTGTACATTATATTCTTATTGCTTTATCATTTTTTTTCTCATTAAGGTGTTTAAAACCTTAATATTTCCCCAATATCATATTATTGATATCCATTTATCATTGATGCACACAGCTTTGTTGAGATGGCGATGACTTATGGCTCAAAGTTAAATCTTGTTGATAAAATGTTACAATCGTTTATTTGTTTGCAATCAGTATTATTTTTATAGTTTGATGTCTATATATGCTGCTACAGACATTTTGATCAACAGAGATTAACATATGGTCCCGTGGGGATCCGGGTTAGAATAGCTCCTCAGTATCCCTTGCTTGTCGTTAGAGGCGACTAAATGGGGGTGGTCCTTCGGATGAGATCGCAGAAACTAAGGTATCGTGTCACAGCAGGTGTGGCACGATAAAGATCCCTCCCTGCTCAAAGGTCGTAAGCGCCGAGCATAGGCCTAAATTATGAAGCCTTTCACCGGCAATGGCGATGTCTCCATATGAGTGAATTTTTTTTTTTAGAGCGGAACGTTAAACAATATACAACCAACCAAATAAACGTCTGAGTTAATGTTTCTTTGCTGATGATATTTATCTATGCTAACAAATAACTTTATAATTTTTGAACATACACAACAAATAATATGAGGCTTTTGGGATAATCTTAGTTCAAACTGAATTACTTTCTATTTATATTTTTTAATTTAATTTTTATCTTCACAAATTCACCCTGATTTCATCCAAAACTTTTTTTTCTAATATAGTATCTCATTTATCAAGGATTAAGAAAAATGTTCGAAGGATGCATGGCTGTATTAACGCAAAAGTTAAAAACTTTTACGTATACAACTGCATTTAACCAAGTAGCAATTAAGTTTCAGTGAACATAACCTAAAAAAAATAACTATCTCAATAGCAAAGCCTATGAGTCACGTAATGTTCTTTACTCACTACTTGTATATAACATGTATCTACTTTGAATTGGACCTGCATGGATAAGAGACATTAATGAAGATATCTGTGCATAGAATACTGTATGTATACTTATTTTTGTGTATTCATAATTTAGCGCATTCGAACTCAGTTGATGATTGCGCAGATCTGTTTTGGCCTATACAAGGGATAATAAAAGCAGATGGCTAGGACACTCTTAAAACTACGTCATTAAAAATAAACCCTTTGAAATTAATACCCATGTATAATTAATACACATATATAATATAACTGTACAATCCTTATATGGTTTCTTCATACTGTAAGTTTGAAATAATCACTCAGCGTTCTCGTGTGTCTTGCAGTTGGCTAAGCCAATCAATATATGCATGGCCTTGGTTTGTTCGCCACAGGTAAACCGCCCACTAAGTTTAGGAATGAATGGCCTTCATTTCAAAAGTACAGAATAAATCGAAAAATAGCCATCGATTTTGCACGATCTTTAAGAAATTACTAAATAAATAGATGGTGCATATAAATAGTGTTAAAGAAAACTAGAGCACCAGTACTTTTGGAAAAATTTCAATTGATTGTTCCATTTCTAAATGTTCCAATTTATCAACATTTTCATGAATATATAGTTTCGCCTGTAAAAGTATAAGATACAACAATATTCTTGCACAATTCTCTCTCTCTCTCTCTCTCTCTCTGTGTGTGAGAGAGAGAGAGAGAGAGGAGGAGGAGAGAGAGAGAGTCTAAATATTCTTTATACATGTAATGAGGTTATATTAATGTTTTCAATTTAAAATGAAAATGGAATAAATATCAAATTTACAGTAGAGTATGAATTTATCAAATGTATCTCTAATGTATGTAATTTCATTTTGATGTCACAATAAACTTGAGAAATTAAGCTTATGGTACTCCCTGTATAATTTCAACAGAAAAATTTTCATGTATTTTTGTCAGCACATGTTGGATATTAAGCGGTCTAATATGGAGGTAAAAGAAGTGCTCTCGACCCTAAGTGTCCGACGATTGCGGTCTAGGATTTGGTTCCATTCATTGAAGAGAATGTTAAATATCCTGGCTATGTCACCTCGTGTTCCCCACTCGAAGCGAAAGATGTACATTGCTGGTAATCGGGTTCCCGGGACCCCTCTGCATTTATTATACATATATACAGAAGGGTCTCGAGAACCTGACTACGTTGCTGGCTGTTGATGTCACATAATACGGTTAAGGATATCGATATTGTTGTCAAAGGCATACAATGCCATATTAAAGAGATTTCGTAGAGTTTCAGCGTTAGATTTGTAATACTTGTTTTGATAACTATCAGATTTAAGGGATGTCAATAAAGGTCGTTGACACTAACATGGTTGTTTTAATCAGCTTAGGAATAACAACCCATTTTGTCGTGCAGTATATTGTTTACAAATAGTTCATTTTAGTAAAGGGAGGTAACACGACTTTAAAAATAATTCATCAACATACCGAAAATGAAGAAAATTTACATGTTGAATACTTAAGATAAGCCTGGATCATTATGTTGTTTTATTTTAATAACCTTGTGATAAAACTTTAATAAGCAGTCTGCTTAACAACACAACAAAGCGTAAAAATGTTTCATAACAAAATATTTACACCGAGTTACAAGAGTCTCTGTTTTTTCTTATTATTCACAAATGAAATGTGTTGGACAACCAGAATCATGTGTCTTTTAAACGTATATAAAGACGTCATCCATATGATTTCCATCGTAGGGAATGGCTCTTCTTGTTCCATTATAAAATTCCTGAAATACCCCATATACTAAATAAGACAACAAACTTTCCGATTTCCAAGGCCATATCACTCTGTGCACAAAATGATCCCAACGCATAAATTACACAGTGCACAAAAAATAGCAGAATGGTTTTTATCTTGGTTTAGGGGAAATAATTTCAGTCTTAGTGCTTCCTTATATTCAATTTGGCAAAATATAATGTTTTCCTTTCATTTCCTTAATAATGAGTTAATATTTTATCACACGACAACTATTTTTAATGAACATGCACATTCATTAATATAACACACATATTCATTGGAACTCTTCAGTCATTAGTATTAGTGTTTCTAAAGTTCCTTAATTATAATATTCACAACCTGTAGTATATTCTTTAATGATTATGTAACAATTAGAATAAATATTGAATTAAAATAGGGACTTGTCTTTTGGAAGAGACTGTACGTCTTCTAAAAATAGATTTTTATCTGCTGTTTAAACACTCCTATCCCAACTTGACTAGTGTCCAACAATTTATAGCGAGCGAGTTAGCAAATGTTGGTATCTGCACACGACTGGGCCATATCGTACAGCAGTGATAAGATAGATAAACCATCTGATTTCGGGTCATAAGTGAGGAGAAAGCTTTCTATCCATGTAATAAATTCTCGTTACCTTCAGGAATGATATGTGAGAGAGTAGGCGTTATCGTAAAAAAAAGGTTTCAATTATTTAAAAAAAAATGAAGTCAATTAAAAATTAAAATTAGTATAAATATAGTGACGTGACCACAAACGTTTACAGGTTGCCTGAAAATTATGCTGTTCATTTTTGAAAGATTGTCCACATTTCAACTCTAAAAGAATAGTGAAATGATTTCTAGTTCAATGTTTAATAAAAATTTTAAGACAGATACATAATGTGAAATTCCTCATATATTACGTGTAAAATATAATGAAATAGAGATTACTCTCAACCACGACTCTTGATTGGGATATTATTTTTTTTTCTTAAGTGAACGGCTATTTCAATCTCATTTTAGAAATTACATGTCTGTACTATTAAGCTTTAACACACACACACACACACACACACACAAAAGAGATAATCGTATCACGCCATTGTTTGTAAGATATTGAAGAAAACAAAGAAACATAATTATACAGAATTATTTGCATGTATATTTCAATGTAGACAGGTTGATAAATTGCATGTACAGCGTTCATCCAAGGTCACTATCTGTGTACATACCTTCTAACGTGGCCCTTTAACAAGCCGCACGCTAGGACACATGGTCTATAATTACACTGTTACAGTCCCTGTTCATCATGAAATTAGATATTTCATCATTTTAATATCAAGTTTACATGTGAGGCAAGTTTATTTCCCATTTTAGAGACTAAAATTTCGCAAATTAACGTAAGTGTACTCAATATATCATACCGGTGTTCCTGTCTGCCAATGTATTCACTAAGTATAATATAGCATGTTCACAGTTCGTTTCAAATGATTAAAAAAATTATCCACCAAGACTTTTCTTAATGAAAGCCATGTATATATTCCACACCTGTAGCCTTTGTCATGTTGATTGACGATAAAGAATATTGCCTGGTGACATGTCGCATCTACTGTGTCAGGGGGCGTCTCAAGATTCCCTTAATGCTCGCCTGACTATGGGACATGTGCACTTACTCTTTTTATTATTTTTTTTCTTCTTTAATCAAAATTATGGACTATAAAAGATGTTTTTAGAAAAGCATTAGTTAATAAGGATGTAAAAGACTGTTTTTAAGTGAGCCAATATAGATATTGATTTTACGTGTAGGTAATGTATATTGTTAACCAGAGAATATTTACATTTCCAATGTTTCTTTACTAGTTGGAATGATTATCATTTCCTAATGAATGTGAACAATGTGCGTATGAATCTCGATAAATATAGTACACCTATTTAATCTCACGGAAATGACAGTGGGGGAAAAAAACCTGATTAAAATCAGATCTTTGATCCTCTCGGTAATGTGATGTAGCGACATAACATGATCGGAGCGGATCAAAGATTTGATTTTAATCACGCTGCATTGAAATTATTTGTTGTTGAAAATAAATAAGGATATGAGCAGCAACGCTTTACGGCGGAATGTTTATCATGAGGCGCGTTAGCTGGCGTAAAGCGTCCCAGTTCATGTCTTCAATGATATTAAAGTTATTCACAAAATTCATCAAATAAAAGAATAAATACATGGGCTTCAGTTACCTACAGTATACCGCTTTTTTAAACAAAACAAAACAAAAAAACAAAAAAAAACCAAACAAACAAAGAAACAAACACCACAATTAGTATTCGTAATGGAATGACTCTGGTAAATACGACCGGACTTGGAATCGTCAATCCCAACTCAATGTGGTTGGAAAACCGCAAAACTTTATTTTCATATTTAGATCATCTACTTTGAAATCAGTTGACACTGGGGGTTGATAAGTGTACAGGAGGAATCCTACAATACACATTTATCGACTCTATGTTGATTGGTGTACAAGATTGAGTTTACACAATACACATCTATCGACTCTATGTTGATTGGTGTACAAGATTGAGTTTACACTATACACATCTATCGACGTCGTGTTGATTGGTGTACAAGACTGAGTTTACACAATACACATCTATCGACGTCGTGTTTATTGGTGTACAAGAGTGAGTTTACACTATACACATCTATCGACGTCGTGTTGATTGGTGTACAAGATTGAGTTTACACAATACACATCTATCGACGTCGTGTTGATTGGTGTACAAGACTGAGTTTACACTATACACATCTATCGACGTCGTGTTGATTGGTGTACAAGATTGAGTTACACAATACACATCTATCGACGTCGTGTTGATTGGTGTACAAGAGTGAGTTTACAATATATTCGAGTTTACAATACAAATCTATCGACTGTTTCTATTGATGTATAAGAGTTAGTTTACAATTAGTACACAGCGCATCTGTGTCGACTGGTGTACAAGATTTAGTTCACAATAAACGTGTACATGTATCAACTCTATGTCGATATGTGTAAAAGATTGGGTTTACAATACACATCTATCGACTCTGTGTTGATTGGTGAAGAAGACGGTGTCTACAATATACATTTATCGACTCTCTTTGTGTTCATTGATGCACACAGTGAGTTTACACTGCACATATTTCGATTCATGATGATGGATTAGGCCTCTACGATATATACATATATGGAGAAACGGGTAGAATTTCTTGGAGACAGGAAATTCCTTGTCATTCTCCGATACTGATTCAATTCAGTAGAGATCTTAAGAATCTGTACAATGTGTAACTACGTGCTTTCTATAATGTTTAGATTGTTGGTGGAATTATAGATACATATGAGCATTTAATGTAACGGGTTGTTAGTCCTAATAATCAATTATTCACAGATGTTAATTAGGGGTTTCAAAAAATGAAGTACTGAATGACATCACCACTCAAATCACAAATACATTGAATTGTTTCAGAAAATGATCAAAATATTTTGGGATACGATATATTCCATGTTGATGTTGTTGTTGTATGTGTGTGCTTTATAGGATCTGTAATATTGATTACTGTTTGTTCATGATAGCTCATGCGCTCATAATGCCAGAAATAAAATCAATATGTGAGTATTATAGAGTTCCTATGATCAAAATACAGACAGTAAATGTATATATGTGTATGTTAAAGGGTCATTCTTATACAGATATCGATACAAAACAATAGGTGCGTATTGCAAAGGATCACTCTTGTTCAGACAATAAATGTCACCGTTGTGCAGAAATCGACACAAAGACAATAAATGTGTATTGCCTGTTCAGATATTGACACAAAAAACAATAGATGCGTTTGCCTGTTCAGATATTGACACAAAAACAATAGATGTGCATTGCCTATTCAGATATTGACACAAAACAATAGACGTGTATTGCCTGTTCAGATATTGACAATAGATGTATATTGCAAAGGATCACTCTTGTTCAGATATTTCATTATTGAAAATACATAAGGGTATGAACTGCAACCTTCATGAAGCGCGTTTGCGTTAGGATGCTGGCGTGAAGCGTTGCAGCTCATACCTTCATGTATTTTCACAGTGAAATTTATTTTTAATATTTACATTCTCTCATATTTCCAGCCATTAAAATAGTCTTACTATATTCATCAAGATTCATACGTGCATTCATACGCACAAATTTCATATTCATGAGTATAGTCCACCATTTCAATTGGTAAAAATATCGAAGGCAAAAATATTGGAAATGTACAAATATTGACATAAGAATTTACAATAGATCAAAGAATCATATACAGGAGACATAGATAGATCGGTAGATGTGTATTTTGGATTAAGGTTTCCAGGGAAAACGTAAAATTATGTATGGTTAAATAGACTGAAAACATGAATGACGACAGATGGTTATGAATAACATTACTACCTCTTTAACAGACTCTGTAAATGCCTTAAACAAGACTTTTGAAACATTCCCCCAACGACAACAAAAATGATCTCTCTTCTTTACTTAAAATTCCTGGCGTTTTGCCAAACCAGGTAGTGCAATAGTTTAGTGTACAGGTTGTTGTGGTTGGGAATCCCACTGAATGGATGCTATTAAATTTCCTTTTTTACACATGCATGGTTAGTTTCGTTTTCACGTATTTCAATTACGTGTACACTGTAAATAGAA
>JAMZEH010000110.1:2242500-2307500 GCA_024699665.1 Ostrea denselamellosa
TATATATATATACGAGTCCCAGTGGCGCTATCTCCCCTGAAAATCTTAACTCCAAAAGTTAGGCCTTCGGCTTCAAATAAAATGTGTGCATGAATATAACATTCACGAGCAATAGAAAATATGTACGATTCCATAAATTTTCTCATGATTTGTTTGTTACGAAAGTCACGAACTGACGACGCCTGCATAGGACCAGGAGTAGATAAGGAAGTAGGCGTCGTCATATTATTCTGGTTTAGTTGGTTCGAAAATCATACACAAAAACGGACAGTCTTTGAAAAGTATCGATATGCATTGGTTATTTAAGCTAACAGTGTACATAACATGACATAGAAGACTCAACACCCATGACTCAGAACTTGGAAAGGTATAAACACTCAATTTTCGAGATGCCCAATGTTTCCAAAAATCGTGACAACTAAACTATCATAGATCCCGTATTACATACCATTTGATAAAAGGGAGAAATAAAGTAAAATTCCAATAAATTTCAATAAAGCAGTTCAAGTAGCCCAGTACGCACTCACAATCACAATGCCATGATGATTTAATTTTTGGTTAATGTATTTGATTATTTAGAATGAACAGAAAAACAACAAGCATGTCTAATCATGATTAGACATAAGCAAAACCCAAGAATAAAGTCATTCTGTGTATCCCACCCCACCCCCTAGTGAATAGTAGAAGATTTGTGAGCTGGAACAACTATTACATTAGTTTGGGTATATAAGACATTGTCATATTTTGAAAATAGACAGCAGGTGTTTTTTCGTAAATGCTGTGGGGAGAATTCTATAAAATGACATACTTCTTTGCGTTTTTATTTCAGGTCTGTAATGAAGGAAATGGGGTGATTGGTATGATTAAGTTGTGCGTTGCAGTAGTCCATCAGTGTTCTGTACTTTAAATTAATTTTAACTCATATATTCTTCCGATAATGTAGTAACAAGTTAAATACAAATATAAGTAAAACACCTTGGTGTAAATCGTTATTAAAACAGAAAGCTAATAAGATTTTAGGATCGAGTTACTAATCTTTAATTTACATAAGTATATTAATTTACGTATTATCAGTTTCCTGTAAAATTTCAATATATTATACACAAAATTAATAAAGATAAAACGTCTTACACACATTGTTGTCAATGGATGATATATACTGAGAAGAACGTGATTTTCTCTAACAATTAATATTCCTTGCTCCGCTTGCTTAAGTAATATCATGAAAACCTGAACCGCAAAATAAAATATATTTCCATTATTCTCTATCTCCGGAGTTCTATAAGTAATAATGTCAACGACGAAATTTATTTTCATGCAATAAGTGTATTTTAATGCAGGAGTGGAACGTTATTGATCATTCATATTTTTGGCAATGAAGAACAAAAACAGCTTTTATGAAACAACAAGTCATACTTTAGTTCATGAAGTGAAGTACCGCACAGCAGACAATTGTTTCCTCCTTAGAAAGGAAAGAATTCACTTGGTCGCCACAATAACCTTAAATGTAGCTCATTATAAACTGTTATAAACAATGACACAATTTTCACCAATGTTCCCATAATTGTCAACCGGAAGTGAGCAATTCTGTTGACAATTACGCTTTGTAGAAATGGGAAGCGGGGATGGAACATAGGATGTCCGCCATATTGATTGGGCGATATGAAGGAAATGCTTCAGACTTGGCTTCAATTAAACAGAACCTGTCGTCTTTGCTTCTTCTTATAAGGATGTGGACAATTTCCATGAACTTTTAGTGACCATAAAAACAAACAGCGATCAAATTCAGCAAATACCTACTTAAAAGTGTGTGATACTTTAAAACGTATTTGTCGTTCACGTTAACACACACACACACACACACACACACACACACACACACACAAATATATATATATATATATATGATTTCAACTTTTGAAAAAATCAAACATCTTTAAACAGTAGTTTTCGATGCATATAAAATTCACAATTCTTATTGCACATCTCATTAACCATAATTCCAAGCTTGTATTTACGAGATTCGAAATTTTTTTTTTCATCAGACTGCACGGTTAACACAGCAAAGGGAATGTTCTGTGTAAGAAACAATTATACAAACGCACTGAGTGGATTGCATTTAATGCCTCTGTTTGTCCCACTGAAGCCATAAGCAGTCTTGGTCTGCGGCAAATACAATTACGGGTAAATTTGGTTTCCTTTTGCAGAAAATAACTTTATATTAGATTCGTTATCTGTGTCAAGCGCAATGTAGACGAAGATAACGATTGTAAAGCGCAAATATATTTCGAATGTTATTGATTTTTCTCGAACAAAATATGTTTTTCTGTTAGCGACATATACTCACACAGTGTTCTTATGTCATAAAACCAAACACGATTTGCTCTTTATTAAATTATATGTGTATTATTTACTATCGTTTTTTATCTGTTTACCAAAAGTTGTGTCGAGATAACCTTGGACACCTCTATACGTTGTCGTCTAACTACGGACTACAGTTCACATAGTGACTAATGAAAATCTGAAAATTGACTTAAGAAGGAATTAAATAACTGACAAGTCGGGGACTATAAATGACAACTGTCAAGATCTGACAGAATTTTAACTTTCAAACAAAGAATGAACATGTTGAAGAACAAACCAGGTAACAAAATTACACATTTCGCACTAGCAAGTCACAGAATGATCTATTGGAAAGAAATGCGAGATATAAAAACGGTATCATGACCTATTTTTGCTCGATTGCAGTGAAAATTAAAACGATATTAGATAATTTATTTCAAATTTTTTCTGAAAAAGTGTACCGAAAAACATTCAAGAAATTACATATAACGCACCTTGTTCCTCGCGTATGATAAGGTACAAAACATTATTTTCGGTATACTGAATAGGGTTAAGCTATAAAAAGCCGTTTTGATGTAAGGAATTATTTGAAATGTTCACCGAATTTTTGACTAGCGGAGCTACGTACACGCCAATTAAGCAAACTGCTTGTATCACCGTAAAGTGATGTCAAGATTGATCTCCACGTCCCAGCAGCGCGCACCTCCAGTCTAATGTTATCGTTTCTTAACCTTGCGTGGGAGCTTCATGCTCAACTTCGTTGACCTTTTTTTTTTATCTTGCCGTTTAATTGCATTATTTTTGATGAATTGGATGAATGAATTTTCTTGTTGTTTTGATTCGGTGAAACCGCCAAAGTCTGTAGGTTTTCTCTTCGTCTGTCTATTTATCCCTCTGTCCGTTCGTCCAGCTGTCTACAAGTCAGTCTGTCTCTGTTCTTTTCTCATACTCTGATAAAGGTTGCCTCACGTCACTGGGCTCATTTTGCAGATCTAGAGTTAACACCCTTTACATAAAGTTATATTCAGCACTTTCATAAAATGAGAAACTATAGATCATATTTGACAACTTTCGTCGTCGCTGATCCACTTTTTGGAAAGTTATGACCCTTTGCACAAAATTAAATTACGGCACTTTATTTGAAATATTGATTTAAAACTTTATGCCTTTTATATAGTTGTACATGTATAATATTTATAACATTGCCTGGGCATTGTAACTAAAGAAGAAAGCATTCAGGGGATATGCCTGTTGCTTTATCCTATCAACACTTCGCGCAAGTTACAGCCCTTCGGATAAAAAGTTGTATTTCCCTACGTTGACCTTTGTAACTTTCTGATCTGTAGTTTTGATATTTTCCCCATGAATTGCAGTCAACTGCAATAATGCCCCAGGGTGGGGCAACCCATAACTTAATAATTTACCGAAGTAACCGCTTACGCTTGGTAGGGTAAAGAAGGAAAGCTTGATTTTTCACCGGTTGACCTTAAACTGACTACACAAAGGGACATAACTTGCGGCGAAGTGTCGATATATGTATTATTTATTGAATAAAATATTGTTTCATTTAAAATTAACATTGCTTCCTGATGAATCACATCATTTGTCGTTGCATAAATCGTAAATGCTTAGGGAAGTTTAGGGTCAATTTGACCTTGGTTATGATTGACCCACCTTTACTGAAGTATGACATTTTATATTAAGCAAAAATCGCTATCGTTTTCTGCGATTGGAGAGCATATATTGCTTTTGTATTAATATTGACGTCACAATGACATTAACTGAATATTCAAATCTTTAAACATACTGATTTCCTAAACATTTTGAATTCTATCACAAATAGATAAAAACCAATGTATTCATGGTTTGTTTGGTTTTTTTTTTTTTTTTTTTTTTGTTTTTTTTTTTAAATTGGCATCCTAAAATCTACGCGATATATTAGTATCCTGGAGTTCGTTTTTAAAGTTATAAAATGTATGATTTATGAGCACAAAATACGATTTAGGATGTAGATAGAAAATCGGAATGAGAGAGAAAGAGAGAGAAAAAGAAGATAATTTTGAAGTTAAAGATTCGAATTCTGATTTGAATCTCTTAAAAATGTACTATATTTTAACATAACGCGTATCAAAGCCAAAGTTTGATGTAGGAAATTCTATATTTCTATAATACCAGATGCAAAAACAACATTAGTTCTTCAGTAAGAAGTGCAGAAGCAAGTACCTCTCCCAACACTTAGAGGAATCTACTACAAATTACACGGCACATTTGAAAATGATGTTTTCCAGAGTGGAAGGCAACGCTCATTAGAAGAAGTGTCAAAGTTGATTTTCAATTTACTTTGTAATTCTAACCTATCTAAAACCCAGACAATTACACCGTTGGTGCTGTGCAGATAGCTGAATGGCCGACGTCACGACTTATCTTTGGTAATTCCCATGATGCTCTCTGACATCAAAGATCAACTGGGCGGCCAATCTGAAGTTTATCCAGGAAGTCAATCGTTATCTTCTTACCAACCGGAAATCGCCAACAGATGGGTAGACAGTAACAAATCTGAAGCACGGAATTACATTGGTTTGGCTTCTCTGTGATAAGGTTTCTGCTAAATTTCCGATCTAAGGAATTCTGTTTACGTAACCAGACATTTTGCTTTTTCAAGAGTAAATGAACATTTTAATGGAGATCTACAGTTTGAATAAATGAGGCAGATTTTTATTCTTGAAGAAAGAAGAAATTTTGATATATTGTGATGACTTAGATTTATACGACTTAAAGAAATACGAAGTCGTTTTTGGTTTGTTTGTTTTTTTTACATACATAACGGGTGTTTCTTTGTTTTCATCAATTCGAGAATTTTTCACTCATATTGAAACATCACCAGCTGTAAATTTAACCTATGCCCAGCGCTCAGGGCCGTAACAACGCACCAACACCTGCTGGGACGTGGGACCTTTCTTTTTTATGTTCACATCCGAAAGACCCGTGAGTCTCCTTATATTTTTGTAATGTACCTTCGTTAAAAGTAATTGGAACACAATAATTTCGAGTTTCAGAATGCTCTTACATCAACATCTTATCACGAAATATTTACCATTAATATTTTGAAAATAAATAATCATTCATGTAAAGATATCTGAGATACCAATAAACGTCATCACTATTTGTAAGGCGTCTGTATAGTCAACTCAATGTTCACTTTGTACCGCATATTGAATCCATTGCTGATAAGACTAAAATTTCATTAAAATGGTTTATATTTCGGCGCCTCGTGGTTCTAAAATTCTTCAGATGGAGATCAGTTTGGTTGTTTTTTCTGTCCGGAATACAATAATTTCTACGTCGATTTTTATGACTTAAAAAAATCCAACTTATCATTGAACGCAGCCTTCAGGGCTCTTAGTTTGATGATTACGCGGTCGAATTGATTGGGAAAGATCCTAATTCATTTAACCACACTGATGTTCATTCACTTAAAGTTTATTGCGATAAGCTTGATCAGCAATATTACAATAAATTTAGAATATTGACTTCAAAGTGATAACATAGTGTTATGTCACTGAAGAAGTAATCAATCAAATTATCATAACTATCTGACTACAATAGGAAATCTAACTATCGTACTACCATAGGAAAACTAACAACCGGACTACCATTGGAAAACTAACTATCGTAGCACTGTAGAAAAACTAACTATTGTACTACCATACAAAAACTATCAAGCTACCGTATGAAATGTAACTATCGTACTACCATAGGAAAACTGAATATCGTATTACTATAGCAAAACTAACTATTGCACTACCATAGGAATATGACTATCGTAGTACCATAGGAAAACTGGATGTCTGAATTTCTTATGACTCTATTCCTTTTGAGAGTGAAACACTGTTGTAAATGAAAGCCTGGGAACTGACATTTCACTGTGTCCTAGAAGTTTGACCGTTTCTCGACTTCTCAACAGAAATGAAAACCGATTTGTTGTGCATTTATTTATTTACAGACTATTTTTCATCTGTTCGCATGCTAAAGATTATCTGGTGCAAGATGTAGGTTCGTGAGTGCCATGTTTTTCAGATTTACCAATAAAGTGATAGATGTCAATTAAAGCTTCAAAATGAAGAAGAACGTAATGTTAAGGTATTTGAATCAAATGATTTGTATTGCATATAGTTTTCTAGATTTGTACATGAATATTTAGAGTTTTGGTTTGGTACGTGTAAGTAAAGGCGATAAATCAGTAAGCTTATCTTATTTAGCTAAAGTCTTTGCAAATGCTGGAGGCTTTCATGGTTGCTTTTAAAGCTTAATTAAAAGAGAACACCATATTTTGTTAAACGATCTAAACGTAATCTGTGAGCATAGGTTAAATCATTTGGAGCTCGCTCTCTCTCTCTCTCTCTCTCTCTCTCTCTCTCTCTCTATATATATATATATATATATATATATATATATATATACAGAAATAAGTATAGAATATATACACAAGTAGTAATATAATAAAAATATCATACAAAGCCGATTGTGTATATACTCTACTAACTAATTTCTTCAATTCTTCAGGAGTATATACTCAATCGGCTTTTAATATTTGTATTTTATATATATATATATATATATATATAGAGAGAGAGAGAGAGAGAGAGAGAGAGAGAGAGAGAGTAGACATTTCCATTTGTTTTCAGTAGTTTTTTTTAATATAATGGGTAAGTAGTGCTGCAATGAAATTTTTGTTTACAGTACTTTGTATAAAGAAACATGCGTGGAATTACTTTATGAATTGCCTGTTCCTATCGTAGGGCTCTGACACGTTTCCGCCAGACTATCGCAATATTTTGTTATCCTGTATGTACATTCATGAGTGATCTATACATGTTTTATGTCCGCGCACACACACACACTGGAGAGGGATGTGAAGTATCATACGACCTTGCGGTTTTTCGTAGGTGGTACGTGTACGCTTTAACCGTAAAGTGCATGGACATGCACGTCAAAAGTATTGACAAATAAACAAGAAAAAACAAACATCTCACTCATCATCACTAGTATCAATGAAGCATACTTATTATTTTATGTATTTGTCAATTATGGGTGTTAACTTTACGGTTAGGGATGATACTATTTAACTTATTTTGTGGTTTGAATGCGATTTCGAAGCGGATGTGATGTTGATCTTGCATCATCAGTGTTCGTAGAAACCTAGCCCCTCCGTTAATATATCGGGTAGGACTGGCTTTTGTCCGATACAAAATTCCATTTTAAACGTAAATAAAAACATGATAGAGGTGTCGTTTGTTTTCTCAATAGTATCTAAGCTATAAACACATTTTGAGGAAACCTTCGTTGATATTTTCATCGACGTATTTTGAGGTGCAGTGTACTTATAAATAAGCACATTATGAAATTATTTACAGAACATGATTCTTAAGAAAGTCGATATACTTTCAAATGTATCAATAAATTATTTATTTACAGGGATTAAATATTCAGGAAAGTGTATTGTTGCTATGAGGACATTTAAAACAAAGAATATTGAAGATGCTGAAATTTGAGCTGTAAATTATTAAAATAAACATTACCACAAATTGGTTTGTAGGACAAATCAATGGAATTTAGCAACCAAACCTCTCTGAATTGCATAAATGTTTCAAAATCGGTAATCAAACCTTTCAGAAGTCGCTGGTTTTACATAATAAAGAAAATTCTACACTGCTTCAAATAGATTCACTCTAAATTACCATAAAATCATTTATGTTTTATTTGATTGTTTTCTTGACGCGTAAAAGCATCCTGTTTTTGGACAAGGTTTGTGAGGATTTATGAAGCTTGGGTCACTAAGGTCGGGCTGTTTGTGAAGTATGCAGGGATTAGGTAATACTGAACAGCACACGTCAGGGCGATATCATCAGTATTTTTCTGAAGTATCAACCCTCTGTCGATCCTTTGAAAACGTAAGACGATGGGAGATGTATATGAAATACTACTCCAAAGTTGAACATGTTCAGCAGCTAATTTTTAGAACTGTTGCTTGTTATTTTATAGATACATGTAATTATTTTCTGCATGATACGGTGTGTGTGTGTGTGTGTGTGTTTACAGGTAAACCATTTTTCTTTTGCAAAATTTGTCATATACATTGTATTAGGAGTACATTAATGTTCTTTATCAACAAATGTTGGAAAAGGACCAGGACCATGTTTGACCAAATTTGGCCTCATGTCAAAAGCAAACAAAATTGTATTAAAAATAAACTCTTACATCTACTCTTTCATAAAATGCTATTTGTTTTCTTTTGGAGTGTATAGAATTGGTGATATTAAGGTCTAAACATATGATGTTGTTGTATGCAATTTGACGTTTTTTCACAAGTTTTGACGTTACGTCAAAAGCTGAATCCCAATCATTCAAAAAGTAAAATGCTAGTAATTATAAAAAATGTATGGGCACATTTATTTAAATAGTATTTCCATTACAAATATTTACATGTCTGTTTCAGGGATTTTCTATTCTGCTACATTGTATATCGGAGGAAGTGGGGGGGGGGGGGGGGGGGGGGGGGTGAGAGTTATCAGCAATTCAATTACGGGTTGGTCTTTTAAACTTGCACCATGTATGTTTATTGATCTATTGTTGTGAATAATACAGTCATGTCACAAACATATTCCATCTTGTAGAAATTGAAATAAAAACAAAAGAATTTAGAATCAATGCATTAGATATTCATAGTTAGATATCACCATTACGATTCACCGTAGTTTACGGCGGTCAACCATGCCGAGTGCGAAACATCGCAGAGGAAATTCATCTATGACGAGGATAACAAATACGATTTCTGATACATAAGGTAAGTGTTTAGAAGATGTATGTGCTATTGAAATGTTTATTGACGTGCAAAAGAAAGTTTATATTGATGGAAACGAATCTAAATAAATCAGCATGTTGTTAAGACTATGGAATCCCGTTACAACATGCGCAATCTTTTAGGTTCATAATGTCTCACAATACCTTTTTATGCTGAATGATTTGATGAATAAATGTTTCATCTCATAATTCATGAATGGGTAAGTGATGGAAAATAATAATTCAATCTGGCTTGTGACGTCATGGACAAAGTGAAAACAAGAAAAATATATGCTAGAGACGTGTAAAACTGGCGTTAGAAAATGATACAAATGTTTCCAATTTTACTTTACACTAGATGTACACTGGTCTACCTGGATATTTCTGTTAAGTAAACAGTAGATCAAGTGATATATATATATATATATATATATATATATATATAATACCTTTGTGAACACGTTTTGTCTGGAAGTAGAAAGAAGCTGGAAACAATTGTATTGTTTCCACCCAATTTTGTTTTATTTTTTCTTGAGATATTCAATAGTTTTCTTTTCCTTGAAGCATACATTTTTTTTCATCTAAATTAAAATATACATGCATATGATTGTGTAAGCAGTACTTCCAAATGGTATTGTTACATGTAGTTGGTTAATGATTTAACAAAGATTAGAAACAATGTATTTTGGCAAATCATCCGTAGGGTTGTTTTAAAAATTGTAGTAAGTGTGTTAAAAAAAGACCACACGGCAGGGATATATAATATGACACAAACCACTTGTGTAATTAAAGTTACAATTATCCAAAATTTTCATATTGGAAAACTAAAAAATCTAGATAGCTGATCTCAAGAATGATATTTCAATTCTAGCTTCTGACAAAACACAATTTTAAAAATAGGTAAATGTACTGATGCTGATCATTATTTACAAGTAAATATTACGACTGTACACATTACTACAATAAAAACTGTACTGTACATGTTCTTAAATAATAATCAGGTTGTTAATTATACATAATGGGGATTTTGAATTTACTGGTAGTTAATTTTACATAAATAATAATATTTATATATTCAGTACAGTGTGCATTTTTAGAATCTGGCATGTATTTAAGCCTCTTAGTTTAAACCAGAAAATTAAGCATGCACATGTACATCCAAATAATAAAATTGTGTTTACTGTAAATTCTACATTTTATGGCTAGTTTCTGTCTTGATTTGATGAAATAAAAATGTGTAGATTCTTTCACGTAGAACAGCTATTTTATATATCAATGAGGAAATAAATGATAGAAGATATACATGTAAATAATGACAAATTAATTTTTGCCAGGCACATGGTTGAAATGCAACATGTACTTCACTGCACAATATAATAATGACATTATTTATTGTTATCAGGATGACAAGGCAGAAGTTTACTAGGTCTGTGAAACATCAAAGAAAGTCTTATTCCTCAATATCACTGTCATCTGATTCATCAATAATGGTGGCATCTGTAACAAACTGAGAAATGGATAGCATCTACTTCCAGGAGGAATGAGGACTGCTTTGTGGAGAAAAGCTTGAAATCTAGCAGAGGATGACACTACAACAAGTTTTGGCCCTGGTCGCTTACAGATGAAACAGTAGGCATATGATGAGGAAGTTCGCTGCTGAGGCAATGAAATAGAAGGTGGACTGCATAAACCTGGAGGTTGATGACTTGCAGTGGCTGCAGTAACCTAAGATTCTTTTGATTTCTTTGGTTGATGGCCATAATACAGATGTCTGGATTTGTTGCATAGGATGTCAATTGCAGTGGCTTCAATGAGAAAGTTTTTTCGTAAGAAACGATGAATGGCTGTGGATTCACACTTTTTCCTGTCCTTTGACTTTGTTCTCTTTTTACATAATATGCAGGGAAAAGATTTCTGGCCTTTACTGGTTTCCATTCTCTTGTAGCTGAAATAAATATTTATCAAAATATTTATCATGTCTTTTTTTTTTCATTATTATTATTAATTGATTTTTTTTTTATCTTACAGCTATTTATTTATTTATTATCATATTTTATGTTGCTGTTTTTCAATATATGAGGAGTGGAATTTTTTGTGCTATCATTAAGCAAAATTGAAAAAAGATTGAAAAAATAAAATGTGTTTTGTATCAAAATTATTTGTAAAGACGAAACAAAAATAAATTCCCGTTTAGCTGGGGGAAAAAAAAAATACACCTCAATTTGAATTTTCGGGATTTGAACCCAGGCCGCCAGGATGGAAAACGGCCTCGCTAACCACTGCGCTAGTTTAGATGTATATATTATATGTAGTTAAATGAACTAAGAAGGATAGAACAACCGCATCTTCCTTAATTTAGCACATTACATATGCTTTTCATAATAAATAGGCTTCTTGAGTAATGGAAATTTGTACTTTCGTATTTTTATTTTTTTTGTTTTGTGATGCAAAGTTCGTACTCGATGTCTTGATGTACACATTGGTGATATAATCTAAGCACCAGATGTTGGCCAACCGGACAACATGACAAAATATACGTGTGTATGTGTAATTTTATTGGTTTCCAGAAGTTACTAAATACTTGATCTTCGTTGTTTTTAAAATATATAAATAAACACAAAAAATATATAAGATCTCCGCACCAACAATGACAGAGCTGTCAGAAGCGCAGACGATATCGGCCGAATATTGTCACGGTTATGACGTTTCTGGGATATAAGTAGGCTAGAGATTTTTTGTTATTAAAAGCAAAATGCATACACATAAAAGACTTACCTTTCGTTTGATATTTTTCTCTCTCCTCTATGTATGTAACAGCATACCGTTGGACGATATAGGTCTTGGTGACATTTCTCATACAGTGTTTACATATTCTATTAATAGACGTACGGCGTTCAGCAAACTGTATTTATAGAAAATTAGCACAATATTTTTTTTTTCTGTTGAAAATGTATTCCGAAATTAGGAATATAATTTCGTCAAATGCATTTCTGAGTGAGTTTTAAGTGTAATAAATCTAAACAATGTTATTTTTGACATTGTTTACATTTTCCGGATTGCTCTTGTATGTTCTTTTTTATTAAATTACACAAACGTCGCAACTCTTGATCTGGAAAAACTTGTACCAAAAACATTTGGTTTGATATATACATTATGTATTAATTAGTACATTTTAGATCAAATGTTGCGATATGGACGAAAAAGTAGTTCAAAGTTGTAAAAAGGTGCTGTTTTTTTTAAGAATCGGGCAGGGACCAGTTTTGACATTTACGTATCTCAGACAGCAGACGTTTTGGCGGGAATTCAAATACACGTTGTATCAATACCAAGTGTAGACTTATTAAAAAATATCAAATTTTGATGATTCATTTTTATTTTGTTTTTGTTAAACCACAGGGCCAAATCAGCCAAACATGGTCCTGGTCCTTTATAACCTTTGATAGAAAGTCATGCAAGGTATCAATCAGACAGATAGTGCACACCTTTAAAACAATTTGAACCACCTTCAGATTTAAAGTGTATAGTTTCGTAGGAAAAATAACAGAAGGATTTCTTCTTGTATGGTAGTAGTACTCATATTAAGATACTAAAAACCAAGTTCATGTGTGATATCTACTTTTCGTACTTTCCGTATTCTTCTCATGAGAGAAATCCATGCTGTGTTTTGTTAAGGGTTTCTCTTTCATTTCAGTGTTACATAAAGACATGCAAAGGTATTGTTTGTTTTCGCAAAATTTATAAATTAAAACACATTTTTTGAATTCACAGAAAACCATTGACTCTATATCTGAAGTATCATAATGTATAACATATGAAGAAATCGGTGTACATTCAAATGCATCTAAAGAAAAAAAAAGGGAGGGGGGGGGGGGGCGGGAGTTGTATTATCTCACTTGAAGTTTGAAGAAAAGTTTGTACCACCTAGAGGAACAAAAAGAACTATTGTTATCCTGGAAGTTGAAATACAACTTTAAACTGACCTTGATACATGTTTGTGATAGGTTAAATTTAAAGGAAAGAAACATGTAGAACAAAACGAGGATATTTTGAACAGATTGAATAAAAATGGAGTGAGGGTCAAGAAGAAACTTATCTGGACAGAAAAATGTTTAAATTTCATAGAAATAAATGTCAGTAAAAACAACTCGGAATAAATTATTTATTACTGGGCAAATAAAAAAGAAAACACCCCCCCCCAAAAAAAACCAAACAAACAAACAAACAAAAAAACAAAACAAAAAAAAAAACAAAAACAAAAAAAAAACAACAAAAAAACTAAACAAAACAACAAGAAAAGAAAAAAAAAACCAAACCAAAAAAAAACCAAACAAACAAACAAACTATGATTTGCAACTTTCTTTCTTTACATGATCTTTATATAATGCACTATTGCAAGGAATGGTACATAATGAATTATTCATAACGAGTCTGAAAATCTTTATGGATATATGTAAATTTCCTTTATATATTTGATACCTTTGACACTTTGTTATACATGTATATAGGTTACATGAGCCCACATTAAAATGATTTATTTACGTTTAGTCGTTCACAAATTTAACTTGCAAACTACCCGCGAAACTGTGATGATATTATCACTTCGTGTTTATGTTGATAATTTGTTCAACCCAGTTTCTGCTAAATTTATCGGTTCTTGGTTTTCCTGATCAAAAAACCCTCACAATTGCCTTTATTAAAATCTTATCAGGATGGTTTAGATCTAAATTTTTTGACATTCCTGCAACTTTTTAAAGGTTTGAAAACCTAAAAAGAATTTTAAAACTTCAAGGATTACAAACAGCAGCGTTGTACGTCACATCTCTGCGGAAGCTGTTTACCTCATTTTATAGTCACAATCATTGTACTGTTTGTTCGCAATATACTATATGAACATTTCATCAACGGTCTGACGAACAAGATAGTTTTAATGTACCAAAAACTTAGTGAATTCTTTCTGTCAATCCTTTAGAAAACGTAAGGTGGGGAAAAATTTCCCCAAGTTCTGTACCGTTTTGATAGTGAACGTTTCTGGTCAGAATTTGTTGATTTAAATTTTTCACATCTCTGATCCCACTGAGCCAGTTTCAACCACACTTACCACGATATTTTTGAGTAAAGTGAATTCATAATTGTAAAAATGATGGATCATGTCCACTTTCGAGGAACATTACTTTAGAACCATGATAGGACCAAAAGAGTTTTTGTGTAAGTAAAAGAAAGACACTTTTTAAAAATCTGTTTAAGAACCAGATGGATACAGGGCGCTCGGTTGAGTTATTTGTTCAGGGTGAATTCATATTTGTTCCCCATGACCCTTGCGTCCAGGGATGGACCACAAACAGGTTCAGAGTTTCATTGAAATATATTGGAAAATAGTTTTCTTTTTCTGCAAGAGGTGTAAGTCATGACCCAAAGACTTTCTTATTTCCCCCTTTTCTTTGAATTCTTGTTTCATTCACTGTTATGGAATCATGTGTCGTAAGACTATGTATGGATGAAATGTAACACATCGTAAACGCTTTTATTCCCTATAAAAATGTATTCAAGAAAGATTCAAGGCTCTCTCGCTATAATTCATTTTGTTGTGCCTATTGAAACAGAGGGCCTTCGTGGCCGAGTGGTTGGAGCATTGCGCTCAAAATCACAAGGCCTCTCATCTCTCGTTGGCGCTGGTTCGATTCTCGCTGGTGCCATATATTACATATGTGAGAAAGTTCGTCAGTTTACTTTCGGAAGGTCGGTGGTCTCTTCCCAGGTACATTGTATCTGGGTTCTTTCTTTCACCAATAAAAACTGGACGCCACCAGATAACTGAAAAATTGTTGGGTTCAATCTACCAATTGAAATTCTCTATAACGTGTATCTCCCTGATACAATATACGCAGCACTATCCCTGTTTTTACTGATCGGTGGATGGATGATGCTTTGCAATCGGTCACCACCAAGCGATTGATAGTAACGTTGCATCGAGCCATTTATAGATTCTTGGGAATTCAAATATTTGTATATGACAACCTTGTCAATTGCAAATTTCCTCCAGGTTCTAGTTAAGTGACATGGGTATGATAATCTAATATAGCAATATGTTGCCACGTCTATGCCGATCTTTAACACGCTGTGGAAACATGTGCAATCATATTGGTCAACATTTCTACCTTGTAACAGGTTTCTAGGATGACAAGATAATTTTACAACCGAATTCATTTAGTACGACGTATGGAAATTCTTCAGCTTTTTATCTTCATAGATCATAATATATAGATTGTTGATCAGCATCAAAGTAACATATTCAAGATTTATCTGTCAAAACTAGAGAAGTGAATTCGGAAGTTATGATATGATTCTATGAACAGTAAATGTCAGTTACTTTAGATCCGTTGTCTTCTGTTATGTATAGATTAAAGTCAATTGGTAAGAACGTACAAAAAAATCATCTTATTCCAAATCATATTTCAAACATGCAAATGCGTTATAAAATAGAGCACATTGTATTGGGACAGAAATAAATTATATATGCAGAGGGATGTGTTTAGGTTGCATTTTATGTGCATAAGCATAAAACTTGTTTTAATGGATGTATGTGAAATGTTATTAAGATTCAGCTGAAGGTTTCACTGAAAGTTTTTTAGGGAAGGCGTATCATTTTCATTAGTCTGCGTTAGTAGCATTAATTCATTAATAGTTTTTGTTGTGTTGCCACTTGTTATTGAGAAATGCAACAATTGCTGTTATGTTGTACCGTTATGTTGTAATGTTGTATTATATTGTTGATTCGTGCTGTTGTGTTGTACTGTTGTATTGAATTGTTGTGTTGTACTGTTGTATTGAATTGTGTTGTATTGTTGTATTGTTGTATTGAATTGTTGTGTTGTATTGTTGTATTGAATTGTTGTGTTGTACTGTTGTATTGAATTGTTGTGTTGTACTGTTGTATTGAATTGTTGTGTTGTACTGTTGTATTGAATTGTTGTGTTGTATTGTTGTATTGAATTGTTGTGTTGTATTGTTGTATTGAATTGTTGTGTTGTACTGTTGTATTGTATTGCACTGTTGTGTTGTACTGTTGTATTACATTGTTGTATTATATTGTTGATGCGTGCTGTTGTGTTGTACTCTTGTGTTGAATTTTTGTGTTGTACTGTTGGTTGTACTATTGTGTTGTATTGCTATTATTTACTGTTGTGTTGTACTGTTGTATTGTATTGTACTGTTGTGATGTACTGTTGTATTGTACTGTTGTGTTGTACTGTTGTTTCATAACATTATACATACATTGTATGTATATATTTATATTTAAAATGTTTTTGCCTTCGATATCTTTACCTCTTTACCATTTGAAATGATAGCCATTTCATAATGAATGCGAACAATGTATGTATACATCTTGATAAATATAGTACTATTCTAACCACTGGGAATTCCGACAGAAATGAAAGTAAAATGTACACGTAAATATAACAAAAAATCATTTTTGAAATTTATTCGTAAGGATATGAACAGCAACGCATCACGTCAGCATACGTTTCATAAAGCAGTAACGGAATTTATTTTTTAAATGAATCTTGCCGAAAATGATCTGTAATGCCATTTCTAATAGAGTCATCAAAATTGCCTTTGATAATTTTATCAGATTGGTATCATCTTTAAAATGCTTGACATTCCTGCAACGATTTAGAGTTTTGCTGACGTAAGAAGAATGTAAGCCGTCTACTTGACATCGCAGTCGGGGTCATTGTTCAGCCGTTCATGAAATCAAATCTAAATTAACTCACCTTATTGGATTTCTGTATATTAATCCAAAGTTTATTAGAACCAAAACTTGAATTATATTTGTATAAACTATCACTTCAGACGATCCTTAAAAACGTGAAATCCAAGAAAAACAACTTTATTCATGCTTTAAGCAATGCTATATTTAATTCCTATCGATAGGATAGTATGCAATGCAGACGCGGATCTAGAAAATTTTCACTGGGGGGGGGGGGGGGGATTGCGACCCACGTTTATATCTTTTTCGCCCCCCCCCCCCCCCCCCCCCAAAAAAAGGGATGAAGGTCCCAAAATGACAATAATAGTCATTTGTATTAAAATTTTGCAACAAAATAAATTAAAAAAAGGAGGTGTGTGTGTGTGTGTGTGTTATAATTCCCGTACCTCCCTTTAAATCCGCCACTGTAATCTTATACATGTTTTTCACTAAGGTAGGGAGTTGTTATGCAAAGTTATATTATAGTTCACTAGGGTAGAAAGTTGTTATGTAATATTGTATATTATAATTTCTATCACTAAGGTAGGGAGTTGTTATGTAAAAAGGTACAGGATACTTTTTGTGTCTCCGATAACTTATGATCAAGAAGTACAAGAAATATCCCTAGAATTCACATTAATAACATTTAACTACTGTTAATAAACACTATTATATGAAATATAGAAGTTGTCTAAATATGCACACTGTCAAAAGATATACGCCGTCAAAATATGCACACTGTCGAAATGTACAAGTCGCTCGCATATTTACACGACAAACATATTCATAAACATTGATACGAGATAAAGCATATATTAGCTGAGTCTTACTTTACATCAGTTTTGAGAATATTTACTCAAATCGGTGACGTTACCTATTGCAGGTGCAGTGCCAAAGACCCTGAGGCCTGTTCATCTTACCACCGTCAGCTCCTACACCTCGGTTTATATCTCATCTTCTGATGTCAAGAGTTGGGCGTAAAGGTATCGTCCTATAATGACAGGTTATCATGCCAGTACTATGGACCGATGTCTCTATACTTTATACACTCTACAACAGGCATTAAACATACTGTTACCTAAATGCTAAGATGCTGTATCATCTTGTAATGAAATCTTAGGGAATTCAAATTCTCATAAATACAAATCTAGGAATCTCAGGTTCTAATTTTCTGAAGGGCAAAACAAAACGCGCGTGTGGTTTTTATCAACAGTTTGTCCTCGATATCCACGTCATACGTATTCCGGAGACGTCCGATTGGGACGTATTCCTTACTGGAAACAAGGTTTTATAATATTCCAAAAACTTGGCTAACTTTAATCTGCATAGATAGACGCATATGGAAACTTTTTCTTTGATCTTCGGAGAAAGCGATATGAAAAATTTCAATCAACTCCAAATTCACCATCATGATAAAGTGGAATATGTTAATGTAACAGTAAGTTATGCATAATTGGAACTGTTGTGCTGAATATCAATGTAGTGTTAACGCATGCAATGTTAATTAATGTCATGTAATTATTTTTCATACATGGAACATAAAAATGGCAAGATCCTCCGTATTTAGTATGACAATTTTAATGAGACAAAGCCATTATTAAATAAAATAAGATGCAAAAAACAATACATTCACACCATTCACATATATAACACACTACATATACTACACAATACACACACTACACAATACACATACTACACAATACACAACACATACTATACAATATACACATTACACAATACAGATATACAATACAGATACTACACAATAAACATATTACACCACAATACAGATATTATATAATACACATCCTACACAACACACATACTACACAATACACACACTAAACGATACTCATACTACACAATACACATACTAAACGATACACATACTACACAATATACATACCACACAAAACACTCACTACAAACTACACATACTACATGCCCACACTACACAATACACACACACTACACAATACATATAATACACACACTATACAATATACAGGTGTGATCTAAGGGGTTTCAGTATAGAGGCGGATCTTCAGCAGACGTTGTGGTGTAATGGTAGTGACAATTTTAGTACAAAATATTTGAAAAATTTGGACTTAATGACGACTCTCAAAATTTTCAGAAGTGATAGTGGAGAATATATTTCTCTTGGACAATAGAGCTCTTCTTTTATTCTTTGACACGGTTCGTCTTGTATCATCCAATTACCGTACACATATGAGATACTTCGATGTGAGGAAACGTTTTGACTTTACATAGATGTACATTCACAAAACATGGTATAGTGCTAATCTTAAAGACGGAAAGCAAGGGGGATGTATTAATGAGGTCTGAAATATGTATATGTAATTAACCTTGTGAGAAGAATGCAAACAATAAATGCCGTCAATATAGAGATAATTGAAAGTTTCCATAGCGACCGAGTCGAATTCCAACACTTGCTGATACTGTCCACAAATGTTTGAAAGAACTAGCAAGATTTGAAAATATTCATAGTTGCCAGTAGATCACTAAATAATCCCTACAACCCGTGCACTACATTTCCACCCTTTAACATCGATTAAAATGACACATTTTGAATTTCTTCTTACAATATCCGCTGAAGTCCCGCCTCGGCACTGAAACCCTTAAATCACACAACAAAAACCCTGTATGATTGTTTTAATAGGGTGAATATTATATAGTTAGTTATTGCTCCTTCGCCAAATTAGTGAGAATCATGGGTATTTTCTGATATTACCTTAAAAAAAACGGAGGTTCCGTGTCACGGCAGGTATTGGAACGTTAAAGAACCCTCACTACTACGGCCCTGAGCGCTAAGCATTGGTCTAAATTTGTGGTACTTCACCTACAGCTGGTGACGTCTCAATATGAGTGAAAAATTCTCTGCGGGACGTAATGGAAAGAAACAAACAACATACTATATGAGTCAACAGTGTTTGTGGACGTAGAAGTATTATGTACGGTCAAGATGGATACGATTCACGGGGTGAATATTACAAACAAGCCAGATTGATTCTGATTCAAACATGGAGGAAAAGCTGTATAAACGTATGGCATTGCTATGGCTTATGTATTTGTTCTGTTTATTATCCTAGATCCTTTCGTTTCATCACGAGCTTCTAAAATCTCAGCGAGTTGCCATGACGGGTTTATCGCGCGTGACAGATCGTGGGATTTAGCGGAGGTTGATATATTCATATAGGAAATGACGTTTATTACAAGGCTAATAGCTTAGGAATCTTTACCAAAAATGCTGACTTTTTTTACGACGATTGCGATAAATAAATCCAGTAGGTAGGAAGTCATTTTGTGAAAAAATGATGGATTTCTCGAGAATAACTTTATCTTAAACAATAGATGCATAGTGTATCTTAATCCGAGATTCCTCTGATTCTTCTTTCCACTTATTCATTATGAATAAAAGCGGGGGTAAGAGTCAAAAGGAATATTTCGGATTAATTGTATCTTTGAATCGTTTGGGAAATGTTGCCCTTATCAGTCTGATGTGTTTAGATTAGGAATTCGATTTTAAGGCAACATTTCCTTCAAATATAAAGGTCATGTTGAAGTTCAAATTTCTTCATTCTTTAGACTGACTACTTACAACAAAACAGGATAAAGGTATCAATATTTGTTCAAAGTGTTAACTGATACCACACGTCTAGTTCATAATAATTATCGCTTAAGCTACGTAAGATGTCAATTTTTGTTGAATCCAAAAACCAACTGCGATTTTCATATTAACAGATAGATGATAAACAGTGGTGAGAATGCTATGCTAAAATCTTGATATTTAACTGAAAATGCCAGTAATGAGGATATTGTTGACAGTCGTTTGATTTGAACTAATTAATTTCCTACATCAAAGACAGACTTTCTTTAAATCTATCAGGTAGGCTATCCTGATGCTGCTTGATTCTAGAATCCTTGTGGATTGTTTTATTGACTTCAAGCATATGATTTTTAATCATATCGCAATGAATAATTGAAGAAAATACTGTCAATTTCAATCGAGATATTTTAATTTTCAAATTTGAATTTGATTTGTTTATCACGATTGAAACATGGCAACGCGATCAACAAGTGCATTGATTGGACAATTGACAGATGTGGCTATCAGGAAGTAAAACGAAGTGTTCATAACAAATGAAGCTTTGTTCTGTAAATATCCATGGGAGAACTGACTGACAGATATGACTGGTGTATCAAATACTTCACACGACACCTGTCGAAAAAGCTGAATATTAATCGCCCGTTGTTTCAATTATTCATGTATTATGTAAATGACTTTCAGTATTCCAGTCAATGAGATAGCTCCAAATTAAAAACAAAACCACAGACTCGAGGAATGCTCTGGTCAATCCTCTAGTTGAACTTACAACAACACTGCATCTGTCACTGCGTGAACAATCCATATAACGACCTGAGTTACATCTACACAATCCAGATAACGACCTGGATTACAGTCTACACAATCCAGATAACGACCCGGATTACAGTCTACACAATCCAGAGAAGTCCTGGATTACAGTCTACACAATCCATATAACGACCTGGGTTACAGTCTACACAATCCAGAGAAGTCCTGGATTACAGTCTACACAATCCAGAGAACGACCCGGATTACAGTCTACACAATCCAGAGAACGACCTGTGTTACAGTCTACACAACCCAGAGAACGACCCGGATTACAGTCTACACAATCCAGATAACGACCTGGGTCACAGTCTACACAACCCAGAGAACGACCCGGATTACAGTCTACACAATCCAGATAGCGACCTGGGTTACAGTCTACACAACCCAGATAACGACCTGGGTTACAGTCGTTTTGAACCACTTCATGTGTCCATACTTTATTAGTTCATGACCTTATAGGTCAGATCCAAATAAAGTCATAATATCTAATTTATGTCATTACACATCCGATTTGACAGCTTGATGAAATTAATTACTTTATAATTTAAAGATATATAAATACACGCCGATTCATTCATAGTTATCTTAAAATGTATGAAGATGAATTTGATTTATATCTGTTTGCAAACTTGTGGGTTTCGTATTCAAATCTACAGAGTATAACAATTAAAAAGATCAGATAATAATTGAAACTTAAATCTTCACGGGTTTACAAAATGTCCATGGCATCAATCTATTTTTCCGTACTAGCATAAAATACTGATTAAACTTCATAATGAGGTATGAAAATGGATGCAAGCATTGATTTTGTTCCTGTTCGAAATTCGTCAATACATTCTAAGTTCATTTCAAAATATGCCCATGCTAACGAAATATAAAGTACTAAACTAATACTATGGCGCCTAAACTATGATGCAAATTTAATTCCAGTTTATCGCCGACTAAAATACCAATATTTAACGGCTATTGGTGACATGCGTCTCTAAACCTATAGCGGTATTCTAAAAATGTACATTTCATAATTCATGCTTCATACGTGCAAATGTTATCAGAATGAAATATAAAACTAATCTATTAAGACAGTATCATTACGTGCGCAGCCTTGCCAAGTGCAAGTAGAAATATTTAATGCATTGAAAATTCAAAAGTGGTTCCTTGCTTTACAGATATTCAATTTGACCAACCTTGACATCGTTCTAGTAATGGTACCAGACACTTGTTGGATTATTTATATCTGCAAAAATAGTGAAATAAGAGCAGTTAAAAAAAATGGGCGTGAAACGTATCCCAAGAAACAGATGCATGAATAAAAAAATGAAAGAAGCACTGCATTATTATGCAGCTGCTATGCATGATATATCAGGATTTAGAACAGATAAGACGTATTTACCACTCTTTATAAAAAAACCGTTTAATTTATCACATATAGTCAGTGGATTTCTCTGACGCCTTCTGAAATTTGAATGCACGATTAATTTACTGTTTTTTGAGGGATAAGCTCATGCAAGTGTAAGTATCCATGGATATCAAAATTATTTTATCTAATGAATATCGATAATTTTTATGAGTCGACGCGAAATATCTGGAGCATACTATTCACCTGTCAGCTCAAAGCACCTGTCAGTTCAAAGCACTTGTCAGTAAATTTTAACTTGTTTATAACTTTTAATATTTCTTTTCATATTAAACTACATACATATGATGACTTACCAACAGCTAGGAGACTGCATTACACAATACAAACTTTATATTAAGGGCATACGCGATGTTCCTCAATAATATATATTTTTTGTGAGATTTCACATACAGTTCATTGCATTCTGTCTCGTTTCTATATATATAAAAAAAAAATGTAGGTATGTTACCATGTGTATTTTAGAGTTAGCATATTTTGATAATTCCTGGTTGATACAAGGTAAAATGTAAATTCAGCTCTACTGTATGAATGGTCATGACCGTAATTAAAGAAGTAGAGAAAAATCTCTGGAAGAATGGGGTTTTGAAACGGGGACCCTTACATTACAAGTCAGGTGATGTTACCACTGAGCTACCTGTTTTGGTCATTTTAGTTCATTACATGTACAAAAACTCTTCATACCGAGGAGATAAAAAAAGAATTTTAGAGAAAATGCCAGAAACGTCGCGTATGCCTTTGTCGTCGTCATATGGGTGAGGTACATGATCGATTATCCCTAGAAGTTGGTCGCAAATCTCAGTTTTCTCCAAAAATCGCCCATCTTGGTTCTTTTTTGTTTGTTTGTTTGTTTGTTTGTTGTTTTGTTGGGTTTTTTTATAGACATAATGGCATGGGAAAGGCAACACGACTAGCTAGACATGGGGGCGGGCATTACTCAAACCGAACAGGTACAGGTATGTATGACGTCATTTGATTGGATGTCTTGGAAAGTCAAAGCGCGATATTAGGAACTCGACTAAATCCGCCAAAGGGGAGATGAGTGTAAGAATTGGACACTTGGCTAGCGACGATGACGCCAATATGTGCCATAATGCAAAGTAATTTGGATTGTTTAAAAATAATGCGATTTGTGTGATAGAAATGGGTCACCAACGTGTTAAAATGACTCAAGAGAATTTCTCAAAACACGAGTCAAATGATCGCAAAATATGACGTGTATTCGTCATCAGTAGAGCGTTGATTAGCCTACCGCTGGCTTCAGCAAGCCGTGGGTGAACTGTGACCATGGCATGACATTTCTCCAATTCTTTATCATTTTGCGCAATTCGCTGAAGATGGCTTCATTCATGTGTGTGTGTGTGTGTGTGTGTGTGTGTGTGTGTGTTGCGAACTTCAGCCGTTCATTGTGCAGACGGGTAGAAAACTGTATTTCACATTATTTATTTTAGATTCGGTATTGGTGTTGCCAGTATAACAATTTACATAACAAAAAAAAAGGTTTTCCCGATCGTCGTCGTTTGCACTAAAGTAACTCGTTTTTCAGGAATGGTCGTTTGAACCTTCTTCATGACACTGCCAATATTAACCATTAAACTGCACTTTTATCGGAAGGAATGAAGTCATTTGTATGCTATTCACAAAATCTGTTTTTTATGTACGTGTGCAGAATGAATATTATCCCCGTAAAAGCAATAATTCAACGACATATGCTTGTGTCCTTTTTCCATTAACATTGTGTAATAAATAAGTAGTTACATGTACATTAAAACAATTGCGTGTGACCCGTAAATAAACCAATGAATAAAATTCAAATTATGATACACTATAACTTTGATAAATACTATAGTAATTTTCTGTTCCTGGCAATGATATGTGGAAATGTGTTGCCTTTACATGTATACTGTCATTCAACTTTTTACTTCAACTTTTGTGTTAGTTACATTTTATACTTTTTTGTTAGATTTTTTTTTTACTTTTGTTTTAATTGGATTTGTACTTTTGTGTTAGTTAGATTCTCAAGTTATGTATTGGTCACATGTCTATTTGTGTTGGTTTAATAAGGAAGACACGAAAAAGCGAAAGTGATCAAATTGTGAAAGTATTTGGAAAATTCAAGATCAATTTGAATATGATGTCATATGACTATCAAAATATCCCGATGTACCCCTACACTATAAAAGTGTTCCTGTCAAAGTGTTCCTAACCCTAAACAGGGTTTACATGTACTTTCCCTAAAGGGACATAATCACACATTGTAAATCTATATATGTATACATATTTATACAATATTCATTGAAGTGGTTTGTCCGTATCAATTTCCACGTAACCCAATTTGCAACTTCGTTATCGCACATCCGGTTAATGATTTTTATTCATACGATATTTTACTATGTATGAAGCACAAATGGATTTCACAACATGCATAGCCTATGTACATTCAATAAATAAATTTCAGTTTGTGTACATGAGGGAATGCGTCGCTTTAAGCTGGAATATCTCTCGAAGCGCTAACGCACTCCATGAAAAGCATGCCACCTTGAAGCGTTGCAGTTCATACCCCGATGTATTTTCAAAGTGAAGTTTATTTCTTATATTTGCGGTCTAGTCGTTGAAATAGACGGACTTTATTTTTCAAGATTCATACGTGCATTGTTCATAGCTATTGCACATTAATGAAGAATTAGCTATCTTTACAATTCGTGAAAATACCAAAGGCCATTTGAAAAATGTTTTTATCGATCCAACTGTATATCATTTGCAAACAAAACTTCCCTCTATTTCAACAATCAAACTAAATTCGCTTCATTTCCATACCAAGGTGCTTAAATCATTCCAAAAGAACTACAAATTGATGACTTTATATTTTCTCCCGAAAAGATTTCTAATTTCTTTCTTTTTTCGGTCTCCGAAATTTTTTATGCGACAGAGATGATTTTTATGATAAAGTTAAATAAAAAAAACATTTCTTGCCATTGGCTGGAATTATACAGTGTATAAATGATACACAATAAGATGATTAGATACAATATACTATTGTATAGCACTGATGTAGTGACAAATAGAGAAATTGGGTTTTTATATGACTATCAATGGAATAACTATTTAAAACAATTCGAAAATTAATTAATTACACACTCATCCTTCCTTCAGGATCTTGTCTGTGTTTACATCATAGAAACAATAGTATTTATATTCAAAAAATAAATCTTCTTCATTTATAAATTGAACGTGGTTACACCGTTTCTTGCCTAAATAGAAAAAACATTCATAGAAGTTTAACATACTGCAGGGGAAATTCGTGACAAAAATACATAAATCTTTATTAATCGAATTTGACGTACAAAATCATAACTGCAGACACTATGCACTTTTAGGTGCAGTGGTGGTTGTAAACATATTATGAATTAAAATGAGATAAACATTGCAGATGCGCTTGTGTATAATGACAAAACGCAACCGTTTTTCTTGAGCATAATGATATTGACCGTTAATTCACGGCCATTACGAACAGTAATCAGAGTTTTCCTACGAAAGAAAGGGTAATTAGTACAAAATTCCAGTCAGATTTTAATGAACTGATTTGAATTCTTTTGATTTATGAGTAAACTATTGTCCTTACATTCGAACGTTTTATGATCTATACTATAAATAGTACAACAGATCAATCTCCCCCTTCCATCTTTCTGTCTTTATTGCATACATGTGTATCCTACAGTGTATTTTCCATAGGTAAATTTCTTCGCCTATTGGATATTCTCATTTACAATTACAAGTAATTAAAATATTTCATTTTATCTTCATTTGCATGACCTTACACAACTTCGGTGCATAAGTTTTCCGCTTGTTGGTAATGCTGAACAGGATGCCTGTCGTGTCCATTTCCTGTTTACTTCTATGTTCTCGGCTCCTGTCTCTCCGACAGAGTAAATCTACCTCCTATAGTGGGTGAGATAATTAACCCTATTTCCAACAACATATCCTTATGGCATTACATTTCAGAAGTTTATTCCCAACTTGTTTTCCTCGCATTGATCACGTGCGATTAGAAATCCAAATTAATCTCATAATCATACAAGTGAAAAAAAGTTCTAGCTTTTGTACATGTATTGTAGGTCAGGGAATGTGGAATTCGGGGGTCCTTGGTGGTGGTTGGTTCGTTATATATTGTTTTACGTCCCACTTGAGATTTTTTCACTCATATGGAGAAGTCATCATTGCCGGTGAAGGGCTGCAAAAGTTTGGTCTATGCTCGGCGCTTTTGACCTTTGAGCAGGGAGGAATCTTTATCGTTCCACAGCTGCTGTTGGCCTCAGTTTTTGAGGTCTCATCCGACGGACTGCCCCATTTAGTCGCCTTACGACAAGCAAGGGGTATTGAGTACCAATTCTAACCCGGATCCCCATGGGACTCTCCATTGTGTATCTTACGAGAATTTTAAAACAAAAAATTCCTTTGATGGTGCGAATAGAATCGTACTATTGGACATAATAAACTTACGATAATCTAGAATCCTTGTTTCTTCTGGATAAATGTATAAGACTTGGACAATATATTAGTGTGAATACTTGGTATCTATTCTCCATATGTATTCCCCAATATTGTCACCTTGATACCTTTACAAATTGTAATGATAGGAAATTCCTCATAAAGGGACTGCCGTTGTAATTAATATGCGCAAGAATACAGAGCTACTTGATAAATATAGTTCCATTGTCTATCATAATGATTGGGAATTCAAAAAAATGAAAGTAGAATGTAAATTTAAGAAAATTAAGTAAATTTGGAATACATGGAGGTATGAACTGCAACACTTCACATTGGCGTACTTTTCATATAAATATGTATTTAAAAAATGAATACATAGATTTCGTAACGACATTATACCAAAATGTCTCAGGTCAAAATCTGCACATTGGGATGAGTTAAAATGCAGTATAAATAAAGACATTGCATGTGAATGTGCAATTGACTGCAGGATAAAAAAAGAGTGATCGTCCCGTTGAAACATGAAATAGTATTTCAATTTACAATTTAACCCCGTTTCCAATCCAATTTTTAGATAATATCTTACGCTGGATATAAAGCTCAATCAATATGAGTAAATTGATTCAACCTGTGTACATTTTTTTTTTAAAATGAACTTTAATAGTAAGATTTAATCAAAGTATATTTATTTCCCTTCTATGTCAATTCAAAATACGTTACGCCCTCATTTTCAGCTGTGTTGAACTTTAGGACAAAACTTAAAAGATGAAAAAATGTAGAATTTTTTTTCACACAGCTTGGTATTTCTAGAATCTATAGAATTTATATAATTGTTTATAAACCCATTGGAATTGGCCAATAACATATCAAGATGTCTTGTGGAAAAACAGACATGGTTGAATGCTATACATCTTGACAGCGGTGAATTTTCTGCGATTTTTCATAGTCCATGTATTGCACAGACGATGGTTGTATCAAAGAATTGTACAGACACCTACTAAAGTAAAATTATTGACCATCTATTTAACGAAGACATAAAATCTTGTGTAAAGTATATTGCATATAGGCAAAACGAAAAAACAAATAACACATATGTTTGTTTTGTTCCGAAATACTATACAGGTCAAAGACTTCCCAAAGTACAGTGGATATCGCCCAGGTTGACAAAAACACATTTATTACTTTTTTATAGCCAATTAACACTGTTTAAAGCATAGAAACATTAGAATGCAATTAAAGTGAACGAAATTACAACTGTAATGAAAACTGGGCTCTATCTGTCTGACGTCAGAGTGGTTATATTTAAGACATTCAAATATAGTGGAATGAGGAAACTGTGAACAAAAACATACAAAATTCAGGGACAAATTTGAATTTTATTGCCATAAAAGTCATCGATGTAATTTTTCTGTAAAACACTCCTTTATTTTTCTATTCTTAGGATATTTGTGAAGACGTTGTGCTTTTCAACCACAAATCCTTACAGCATGTGAAAATCAACAACGTCTGAAGTAACCAGAGCAAGTGGTTTAGTTTTTTTATGTTTCCAATTGGTTTCGTTAAAAGTGAACTTTCTATCGGCGACACTGTAAGACATAAAGAATAAAACCATCAAATGCAAAGTTTTTCATTTATTTTTTTGTCGGGAAATGAGATTCTATGGAAGACTGAAATGTCAGCCAAGTAAACACACTAGTCATCTCATCAATATGCACCGCGTTCTGTTATTTGCTTCCAATAATGTTAATTGCACTTTTATGTAATTTGTGTATAGACATGTTTCAAAATCAATTATTCAGTAAAACTATTCACAATGCACTGGTCACATCCATGGGTATAGATCTACAATCAAAGTCAAGCAATATCCAACACTACGAACTGTGTCTCTATTCAAGCTACCTCAGTTTTCGAATTTATTAAATAACAATGAGTCTGTGATTCCTCTGTCACCTACTTGAGGCACTCAGTTTGTTGTAATAAATCGCGTGACACATTTTTAAGTTAAATTAAATGGAATGAAACTTAAACTTAAAATCATGATCAAAATTCAAATATTATATTGAACACAACTCCATTTTGTTAGAGTAAATGACTGTTAGTCAATGTAGCACGTAATATTGGTTGCTATTCATTGCAGGAGATGGACGATACCCATTCATTGTAATGATGGATGATACCGTTCAGGAGACTGGTGATACCCGTTCATTGTAAGTGATGAACGATATCCGTTCATTGCAGGAGATGGACGATACCCATTCATTGCAGGAGACGGACGATGCCCGTTCAGTGTTGGTTGGTTGGTTGTATATTGTTTAACGTCTCGCTCAAGAATCTTTTATTCATATGGAAACGTCAGCATTGCCGGTGAATGGCTGCAACATTTAGGCCTATGTTCGGCGCTTACGGCTATTAAGTAGGGAGGGATCTTTATCGTGCCACACCTGCTGTGACAAGGGGCCTCAGTGTTTGCAGTTTCATCCGAAGGACCGTCCCATTTAGTCGCCTCTTACGACAAGAGAATTGCCTGAGGGCCTATTCTAACCCGGATCCTCAGGGGATATTCAGTGCGGGAGATGGATGATACCCATTCAGTGTAAGAGCTGGATGGTATCCTTTTATTGTAGGAGATAAACAATACCCAGATGGACAATACCCATTCGGTGTAGGAGATTAACAACACCCATTTATTGCAGGAGATGGACGATACCCAGGTGAACAATATCCATTCGGTGTATGAAATGAATTGCAGGAGATTGATGATACCCATGAAATGTAGGAGATGGGCGATACCCAGTCGATGTAAAAGATAGACGATATCCATTCATCGCAGGAGATGGGGTGGTACCCATTCAAATATGAGGTGGATTTTAACTATTCTGTATAAGAGATGGATGATACCAATTCATTGTAGGAGAATGTAATAGCAATCATTGCTTTGAATTGAAGGCATCAAAAGACGCGAATACATTGTAGGAGATACCAGTTCCTTTGATACACCGTCTTCAAAACGTAAGGAAAGCAAAGCGAAAATATAATCCATGTAAACTCCATCTTTTGAGTCCCGCTCGTACATCGTAAATATGCATATGTAGGTAGCGATTGTTCCTTTGCCAAATGCTAGGCATTTAGAAGTGAGAGTCACGGGTATTTCGGATAAGACATTAAAATTTGATATTTCATGTCGTGGCAGGCATTGGAACATTCCGAAAAGCTCAATTTCTATGGCCCTGGGCGTCATATATTCATATGCCTAAATTTATGGCAAAATGGTATTCGTTTGTATGTAGTTTTGTGTCTTTTTTGAGATTTTCTCACTCATGGGGAGACGTCAGCAATTATAGGCGATATGTTACATATTTAGACCTATGCCTGGCGCTCAGGGTCGTGTCATTGAGGGTTCCTTATCGTGCCAACGTCTATCGTGACGAAGAACCCCTTTTAAGCCATATTCGAAAGACTGGCTTTTACTTCTGATACCGAACACATCGTTTCAATAAGCTATCGCTGGGTATTGGTTTGGCTTTATATTCTCTAATTTGTATATCTGAACCACGTGACCGGTGTTTAAGGACATACGCGACGTTTCCGACATTTTCTATAAAATGATGTTTTTCATCTCCTCGATATGAAGAGGTCTTGTATAACAGGATTAGATTTTGTAATGTATTGATATTATACACTGTTATATGAAGTACTGGGAAGCTTAGTGGTGAAGTCACATAACTAGTAACGTTAGGGTACCGGGTTCGATGCCCCATTGTTCCAAAGATTTTCTCTAGTTCTTTACTACAGTAATGCGCACTGAATTTATATTTTTACTTGCAACAACCAGGAGCTATCAAAATATACTAACTCTAAATCAGACATGATAACATACCCCTTTTTTTTCATTGAGGAACGTCGCGAATGTCCTTAAAGAACGATTCACTAAATGCTGTTTCAATGCAATGGATATTTATAATATATTTTCCAATCTATTCTGGTCGCTATACGGGGAAACCTTTGATATTTTACAGATAATTCGTAGGATGTTACGACCTAGGAAATTATCAATTTGGATTGTATGAATTATCTTTTAATTAATTCCATATATACAAATAATCATATTTCGTGCATATAATATTAAGGCATGTTTGCTAATTTAGGGAGAAATAAACTACTAAACTATTCCTTTGTATGTAATTGTAATATATCGGTAGTTGTTTGTGGTTTAATTTTCATCTCATTTGCTTTTAAAACGTGACTGTTTCGAAGACTCTCTATATATTCACTGAATTAATATACATGTATATTTCATATATCGTCATTGATAACCCAATCAATCGCCAATTACTTTACTTTGATTGCATTAAACAACGGCCTATATACAACGTCGCGATCAGATAGTCTACTCTTCACTTAACCAAGTCCTCGAACGATCAGTCTTGTCTTGGGCAAATCACATCTCCGATATCAAATTCTCAACCCAAAACAGCCTTAATATTAAGTCCCCCGCCATCACTGTCTTCATATGCTAATGTCCAAATCTAAATCTGTGATACTTATTACTTCTAATCTACCAAGCTATTGTCCAAGGAATGCCACACCAGAGAAATTTAATGTGGATTAAAGGTAAAGGATATGAACAATAATATTTTGAACTGAAAACTTTCAAATTTTAATTTATCACTTTATTTAGTCAAAAAAGAAAATGTACTTTTAGTAAAAAGTAATCTTGGGGAAAAAAATTAAAACCCCTGCTGGACTTGAACCCGCAATCAATCGATGTGTTACCCTACAGAACTACTCAGCTGTGCATTGAAATTTTATAATGAATGGACAACTACTGGTGATATTTATATTTTCATACATGGTTTTAAAGGAAGTCAGCCATTATGACGATTTGGAGTACCTCCTTAAGCCGAACTCAGGCAAAGATTTATATTGGTCTTCCAACGATCTAGAATAAATCCAAGTCTTAAAAATCTTGAAAGGCAATAGTGCCATGTTTTCAAGCAGTAATTTCACAACATTGTCTTCATGTCAAGACTCTTGGTACTCTGTAAGATGTACTCTGCAATACGACACGCCGTCTTCATTTTTTGTCTTTTATATTGAATCTGTATCTGGTAAGAAGCAAAGATAAATTTTCTTCTGACGTATCGCATCGATTTTTGTCTCATCTTTATCTCATAAGATGTCGAATTGCACAAACACACCTTGTAATTCTGATGTATTCATGCCATAAAGGTACGAGACAGACATAGTTTCAGCCAATCAAACGTCGATGGGATTGAGATTATGTACACCATTTTCTTTAGGTGAAGTATCAGGGTATCGCTTCCTGACGTCACGCTTCACCGTTTTCTCTAATTCAGTCTGTTTTCAAAAACTGACAATCAAGCAATCAGGTCTATTTAGGAAAATAAGTATAAAATTCGTCAAATAACTGGTAAACATTTTACTGGTCGGGGATTCTGTATAAATGATAATTACTTTTATTGTTAGTTATATACATGAAAATCAGGTGTTCTGGAGTCTTGCTCATTTTTTGGCGAGAACTGATTTTTCGAAATCATTCAATGGTAATTAATTACATATCACCACGTATTTTCATAATAATATATGCGATGATTAATGTTAGGGTTAATAAGATACACAAATAATCGATGTGTGCAAATGCTCTGCATATGATACTGAAGGAACTCACTGATTATATATAACTGGAGTTGAAAATACACATTGTGTTTCACTTTAAAACTTACTTTTATGACAACAAAAAGCAAATCATTATACATTAGTTTATTTTTCCATAAAATGGCATAATTATTAATTGCGTCAAAATTTTGGCGGGAGAAACATGGCAGGTGAATTTGTATATTTCATTGAGGAAATGGTTCAAAAGATCATACAAAGTTTTCAAGTTCGTATGCCGTAGGCAACCGTAAATCACTGAAATGCTTGCTTGAGGGCTTATCAAACTGTAATACCGTAAAACTTCTGAATAAATTTGACCAACAATTCAGAATACAAATGTTACTGTCATATGGAATTATTCTTATTTTGACATGGTTGAAGTCATGCGGCAAAGCTGCCTATCGATTTCGTACGATGCAAGTCGTTGAACTTTGCTGATAAGTTTAATCTTGATGAATTGAATGAGCTGAATGCAAACAACGCCTTATCAATGTGCAAACAGTACAGGCAATCCTCTTTTTTTGAATTGGAAGGTTATCGATTTATAGTTTCCAAACTTATACATTGATATACAGATCAGGGCAATGACGGAAAACATCGAAGACAAGATGAAGATGTAATGTTAGCGATGTACTGTTTTGCCTAGCGTAACCTTATCAATGAAGTAGCCAGTTCTACTTTGAAATTATGCATGGCCTTTACATAACCTTGAATAATGTTTTGACATTGGTATTTCGGTTTACCAAATACAAAGCCTCTATGTAGTTCATCAACTGGGGGTTACTGTGGGGCTGCAGAAAAAAAGAAATTTTTACCACTGTTTTGTTTATTGCAGTGCGTTCGCTGTTCCGGGTGATTCTAGATCACGGGGCCGCGTCAAACCTAAGATATAAACACAAATACATCTTCCGGGGTGGATTGTAAAGCCTTGGCTAGCAACGATGACATAGATAGTGATCGCTCCTTTTCCAAACACTCGGCATTTATAAGTAAGAATCACGAGTCTTTCGGGTGTGACCTTGAGATGGTTCATGACACTAAAATTTTATTTAATGGTTCGTTTAAGCACCTCGTATGAAGCATGATTTCACGATCAAAAGAGCGGTACAAGCTCTCAATTATTTTATATGATTTTTTTCTGATTTTTTCCGGAATGATAAAAAGGGTGTTTTATTTGCAAATAAGAGATTTTAAAATCCTAACTTCGCTTCACGATGAAGACTTCACTTTGATTTGATGTATGATATAAATATCTTGAAAATCATGCCTAAAAGACTCAGGCAATCATTCTAAGTTTTTGAATAAAAAATATTTATGAAAATTGAAAACGTTATTTGTTAATATTTTTTTTTAAATCTACGGTGAAAGTCTTGAAGAAACGTGTCCAGTAACAAAGAGATATATCGCGTAAATGTATGTTAAAAAGAAATTGAAATGATCAAATTTCAGAAATTTTGCGATTTTTTAGATTTGAACCAAACCAGTGAAAAAAGTAACTATCCCGATCACAATTAATAGAAATTTCTGAAATAATCATATTTTTACTAATTTTATGCACTTTTCATCAAGAAATTAGTTTCCTTTATAAATTCATTTAATTTGTAAACTATTTTACATCAAGGGAATGTAGTTGTCTGATTACAATGTTCTCTATAACTACTTTTCTTTAATTCCGATTGGGTTTGATTCAAATTTGAAAAATCGCAATATTCCTTAATTTTGAGCGTTTCATTTCAATTTCTTTTAAAATACATTTGTATGATATATAGTTTTCCTAACTTGAAGATGACATCCATAGATTTAAAAAATATTAACAAATAACATTTTCAATTTTCATATATATATTTTTATTTAAAATTAGAATTATTATAAGAGTCTTTTATGGACATTTTATTAGTTATTTACATCATGCATCAATTTACAACGAAATTTGGACTTCACAATCTCTTCTTATTTACAAACAAAACACGTTTTTACTATTTCGGAAAAAACGCAAAAAATTCATATAAAGTAATTGAGAGTTTGTATTCCTCTTTCGATGTTGAAATCATACGTCATACGAAGTATTTAAACGTGCCATTAAATAAGATTTTGATGTAATGGGCTACACCTTAAAAACGGAAGTCCCCTATCGCGGCAGGCGTTGACTAACTACCTACAGTGAACAATTTTCGGCGGGACGTAAAAGAACCAACCAATTGGTATGGAACATATTGCTGATATTTGTGTTGATCACTGGTACAGAACATACTGTTGATTGGGTTAATCACTACTATAGGATATATTTTAAACATATATTGCATATAAATGTACACTATCACATCAATACTATATATTACACAGCTGCTGCGTGGCATGTGGAGAATATCTCATTGTCAAAGAATCGCAAGCTATTTGAAAATTACCACACGATTTGTGGCTGAGGTTAAAGTTGAGAGTTGAATGTCAAACGCAACCTTGCTAACCTTTTCGTTACTCAGAGGCATATAAATCCACAACAAACTGTCCTGATTTCTTCTACGGGTTGTTAACTAGTTTTCAACTCTCTGCAGCAGGTTAGTATTCAGTTAAAAGAATTGAAGGAGTCGGCGGCAAGATTCAAGTTCCCCAAGATTAAGCCTATTTCTCGAGGCAAACGCGAGGGAAATATGTTAGCTCAAGGGTTAGTTCCAGGGGAACTGTCATTTTGCTGCTTCCCTCTTTGGTATTCTTTAACATTTTGTTATACCGATACAAACATTAAAACCAGAATAAAACTTGAAATTTATAATATTTACTTTCAACTTTAGTAAAACAGAGAGGAGGGAAATATATTGATATAAAACATTCTATAACAATTCAAGACGTTCAAGAAAGTTAAGGTCTTATTTTACATACGTAGCTTTATTTTTGTGCGATAGCAGATGACAACAACAATGGCAAGTGGGTCCCGGGGGAAAAAGATCTACTTAAATGTGACGATTTTATTATGACGGGCATGATGCAATTCTATAGTATAATTAATATTCATGACTCCATTCGGAAAACATCAGAACTTTCCATCAGAAAAAAAAGAAGCTGCTAAGTTTTCAACTGATGCATACAAAGAACATAAAAGGAGCAAACTCGTTGTATAGGCTGACTAACAAAGCCCCGTGATTGTGCATTGATTCGAAATGTTCGGTTGGTATTTTAGTCAGCGCTAGTTTCTATTACGCGCATTTGCATTATTTTCAATGAAGCATAAATGTTCATGATAAAAATAAAATAAATATAAATGTTCATCTTCAAATCTTATGGTCGTTATAACGATTTAATATGCCAATAAAACCTGTCATTGAGTAAAATGCTGTCTGGCGTGTTTCATACCAATTGCGAGACCGTTCTTTACACAATAATTTTGACTACGGATTTCTCCTTTTACGCGATCGAGATATATGTGACCGGTCGACAGATGATGCTTACTCCTATAAGCATCCGATCCCACCTCTGGCATGTCCAGGGGTCCGTGTTTGCCCTTCTCTTATTTTTGTATTCTTCAGATTGGTCACTATTTGTTATCTTCACCTTTTCGCCAATGACTGTCTATTTCTCACTAAATAAATTAAAACTAGATTGCATATAAATGTGAATTAAATTTTTTGCAGATATATTTATTTATATCTCCTGAGATTCAATCAGGAATAGAGTCACATAATATGCTTCTTTAATGTTGTGTTGTTAGATTGCGTAGTGGTATTTATTTGATTACTTTTTGTCGGTGGTACAAATATAGTTACGCAATCAAAATATATCCTCAGAATTCTTCACTTTTTGTAGCTGATATAGTATTGGAAAAAGTCGAATAATAACAGTTAGATTAGATGCTGACAGTTTATTGAAAATACAAAGCACAGGGATGAGCACGCGTTTATTTATTTAAGCATTGAATTCATATTTTGGGATGTCTTCGGCTAACGCTAACGCGCGGTATTCAATTTGTCGGCACGGCCAGGTGTGTTATAGGTCCGAAGACATCCCAAAATATGAATTCAATGCTTATATTTACATTCTTTAATTTTTTCCCTATCTATAAATGTAATTTTTAAATTCCGTATTTAAATTCCGCTCCATTCAGAATCGTTGTGTGTCGTAAACGGAAGAGCCGATAATCAGCTGACATACGTCACTACTGAAAAGTATAGTTCTTGTAAATAACAATAACAAAAAACATATTTTTGGCAAAAATTAATTTATTTTAAACAGAAATCAACAGTAATAATTCTTATAACAACTATGAATGTTGTCTTTTTTGTTTTAAGCTTAAAAAGATAAAATGTTCAAACTTCAATGCGTAATAACAAACTGTACATGAGTGATCCGGTCCTCAGTCGCCATTTTGAATTTACCGAAAGTTAAATGTGCAGCCGCTGAAATTTGCATTAGTGAAGAAACCAGTCGAAGGCTTAATGTTTTGCATGTTCATGATGAACTGTGCTGGGACGGCAGTCGATGAAGCGAGGTTCAGCTCAGATGGAGGTGACAAGGACTGAGTTCATCCATTTTGACTTTATGTATATTTCTATTTGTTTACATTTAGCAGACTACATCTACATATGTAGTTCTAGTTGTGTATTCATACGCCGTGATTAGGTTTTGGGTGTGTTATAGGAATTTGAATGTTTTGGTTTTCCATTGCATTTCTTTGGTGAAAAATACACTGAATGTAAATATAAGTATTTCCGCGGTTACAAATCACGTGATATATTATTTGTAACATTCTACGGATGATAACGAGGTCAACACAATTAAGTTAATAAATAATGTTCGCTCACATTGGAGAATTCAAGGTCAAGGTTTGACAGTATTTGAAGAAGTTTATCACATATTGCCATTTTTACAAAATCCTTATCTGGGTATAATATGAGTTTTAATTTTGCACAACTCTGTACAACAATGCCAAAGACTCTGCATCACGTGATTGTCGTCGATAAAACTCCGATAACCCCAACACAAAACACAGATTTGCTCTTAGTAAACATTAATTTTCCAATATCACAAATTACATGTGTTGAATCTCAGGGTCGGAAAATGGGCTTAAAGTAAAATACTTTTTCCCAGAAAATACAACAATATTTCTAAATGGTTTGAGAAACAAACGATATTTTGAACACCAATAGAAGACATGCCAGAATTGTGTTTTCTCTACAGGAGAGAAAAACAATGTCTATTGAAGAAACATGTGATATCAAGTGCAAATGGAAAAAGAAATTGCAGCTATTTTAGTGTACATTCTACTGCATTAGTGTAGGATTATTAAACTTGTGTTACTGAATATTGGCAATAGTTGGGTGAAGAATGTGCGAACTTGTGAGTGCTTTTTTACACCCAACAAATTTTGGTATTTACGAATAAAACTTAAATCCCTTTATCATACAGCTATAGTATATTACAATTGTTTCATATCGAGCATAGGCCTAAATTTTGCAGCCCTTCACCGGCAATGGTGACGTTTCCATATGTGTGAAAAATTCTCGAGCAATATTATTATTAAACAATATATCATCAATCAATCATATTGATGCTTTATTCGTTTCTCATCTTAATTTTGGCATTTAAGGATCTATTATCACTGGTATGAATGCCTGCAATATTACAGTAACGATCATTTTCAACGTTCATCAAATTACTTTTGTAAGTTAAATGTTTCAAATTATGATCAGTAAGGTAAATCATACTTGAAATATACGAAGATTCGGTTGATACTTAAAGTATAAATCATCGAAACCGGTTACCATAGTTTCCCGCACAATATCTGGTACGTTATCTTTGTATACAGCTAAAGTGTAATATCATTCCTTGATCTAGGACCAGGGCGTATTGTAGCGGATTATTGTATTTCACAAAAATTTGCAGCATTGACTCAGATATAGCGCGCAAAACTTCCTTAGCATTTAAGAACATTCTTCTTCTTCTTATCGGTAGAGGCACCCAGTCAAAATTGACTATTATGTGCCGGAAACCCATGATCTGTTTCGCGTCCGTCTTGCTGCTCGGTAAGAGGTAGCTAGACACACCGTGGGTTTCCGACGATTATCGAGGAATATTTTATTGCTGACAAGTTATCAACCATACGGTATATTCATAGACGCTCGACGTTTTAAATATTTATGATAAAAAAAATTGTCTTACTGTAAACAAACTATTTACAAGGTATATCACTCCGTCATCTTGGTTTTCTTTACTTACTAGTTGCATTGTTGGTAACTTTTGGCGAAAAGTTCGATATAATATTATAATTTGACCCCGACCATTTAGAAGCAACTCTGCCAAGGTCTTACCTCTCGCATCGTCATGGTGAACTGGAAATAAAGTGCATTTATCTGCTATAATCAACACTCAAACATCGTCTACTGCTTCTTAAATGCGATAAATCAGGAAGGGGGGGGGGGGGGGGGGGGGTCGGAAGTTGACACAATTTCGGGATAGCCCTTTTTTCATTGGCCGATAAAATCAAAAATAGTAAATATTATAATTAGCTGTAAATATGTTAGATAGCAAGTTAATGTATCTTGAACACTATTCTATTGATATATACTTTTTTTCCAACGTTAACCATGATAAATTCACTTATTCACGCATTTGTTGTATTGAAATAAGTTGAAAGAAAATGGCCTATGTAATTATAAAAAGTTCACAATTTACTGAATTAACACCCGCACGTGTACGTACACGCATAGACGTGAACATACTCTCATACATTGACAGTGATATTTATACAGCCAAATTGTCTGTTACAGTGGGTAACAAATCATAGTGGATTGGAGTCGATGCAAGAAAAAAAGAGGGGGGGGGGGTCATGAGCATTTCCAATGTTATTTTGGGATTGCGAGAGATTTACTAAACGTCCTGCCTGCTCCAAAACCACACAACTGTGTCTGAATTTTATTGTTTGCAGGGCTGCACAGTACTCTACATTCATTGCCACCCCCCCCCTTTTTTTCCCCGCACAAGCATCAGAGGGTACATGAGCAAGGGTATTCTTATTTTCATAATTATGTCAACTTCCGTCCGGCTTCACCAATTTTTGCGTATTTGAGAAACAGTAGACGTTGATTGACGGTTGATTATAGCCGATAGATAGACTTTATTCCCAGTTCATCATGACGATGCGAGAAGACCTAGACAGAGTTGCTTATAAACGGTAGGAATCCATTTATAATATTATATCGAACTTTTCGACGAAAATTGCAAGCGATGCAGCTGATGAAAAATAAAACCAAGATGGCGGCGTGATATACTTTGTAAATAGTTTGTTTACAGAAGGACAATTTTTTATATTATAGATATTTAAAACGTAGAGCGCATGTGGGTATATTCAATTGTTGCTTCATATGAAATAATTATACCTGGCATAAGAATATTTAAAAGTGAAGATTTAAAAACAGCTCTATTCCGTGGAAACTATGGCGCTGTTCAAATACACCAAAATTGGATTTTAAAGCCATTTGTGGTTGATATATTGACCCTCTTTGTGATAAGAGAAGTATTCTGATAAATAATATAACACGCCGATAAATTATTTTATGAAGAAGAACTTGTAGAAGACCTCAACTACAGTACAGATACATCATTACGAAACTCTTGACGTTTACAACAGTTGATCTTGCAGGGATCCAATGTCTTAAATAGTGTACCTAAAACAGGATTTTTCATTTCTTTAACGTAATAATCGTGACAATTTTTGGTTCTATCGTGGGTCTACACAATGCCACCAAAGACTAAACATTGTAGCTGTCCACGCAACATGGTCCTTGTTAACCTGTCAGTAAAGAAATTCCATATCATTGTACTTTTCAGCTGTCGCTAGTTCGCTTTGGTTAAAAAAATCGTACACTCCCTTTGGTTAATCCAACAATCTTTACACCGTGGCTCTAACATTCTACGAGATGTGCATTGCTAAAATTAAAAAGCAATTTCCTGTTTACTCGAGAGAAAACACATTTCTTAGCGCCGCGGCTACGCGACCGATCACGCAATCTTCCAGAACCTTACAGTAATGATAAGCATTCTCAACCATTCGATCTAGGTTCGACTCAAAATTTAACATTAAGCTAGAGTTTATACTCGAACGGAACTTCACCATATATAGCTTTCTAATTCGTTGTGCATAAAAATGGAATTATTGAGCGCAATAATTTAATATGCAAGTTCTGGTATGTCAGTTCTTTTGTAATGGAGGTACGTTTACCATTTCTTTGAACGCTTGGGTGGGCACAAAGTGTACACTTGTATTATCTTCCTAATCTTACTAAATTCAAAATCCTCACGGTTCAGGCGGTTATACAACAGCTGACGATTTTCCTTTTGGCAATCATCGTTACAATTAATACCGAGTGTGTACAAATATATTTTGCCTCTCGCCGCACCTGCGAGTTCAACAAAGGGAAACAAACATTTGGCAACTTAGAAATTATGGATTAGAGCTCGCAACAATTGCAGAATTTCCGAGTTGCTCAATTGTTGTTTCCCTTTACTAAACTCTTACATGTGATGAGGAGCAACAGATATACATGTGTACACACGTGGTGCATGGGAACAATTGCATCAGCTGCTTTAAGATGTACAGCTTGAAATTTTTATCTTGGTCCGGTTCAAGGTGGTTTGAACATAATGGGTGAAAAGCGAGTTGTAGTGAGGCAGTGATTGAGATAAGACTGATGAGACGTTATATAGACATTGTCTGTTAGACTGACAGTAAGGTACAGAAGTTAAATTATTAGTCAGTCATTGAGACGCCATGGTAACACGAAGTAAGATATTAGGACTGATGAACAGACACCGAGATTGAAATATCACACTCTCAGTAGTACGCGGTGAGTGAAACATCAGCTTCTAGATACGGATGGTTAATCGTTGTCAGAGAGATACTGCCAGTGAGTTATTAAACTATCAGTGACACACATACAAAGACAAGAATGGTACTAAGACACATAGACAAGAAAAATTTAAGAGACACCGTGAATGAGATAGTATATAAGCAGCTACAGAAACACAGAGAGTAAGAAATGTAAAACACAGAGAATGAAAAATGAGACTACCCCTGAAAACAGAGTGAGGAGTAAGATTGTCTGTGAACACAGGGGGTGAGAAATGAGACTCGAGTGAGGAATGAGATTAACACAGAGGGTGAGAAATGAGACTACTCCTGAAAAACATAGTAAGGAATGAGATTAACACAGAGAATGAGAAATGAGACTACCCCTTAAAAACATAGTAAGGAATGAGATTAACACAGAGAATGAGAAATGAGACTACAACTTAAAAACATAGTAAGGAATGAGATTAACACAGAAAATGAGAAATGAGACTACAACTTAAAACATAGTAAGGAATGAGATTAACACAGAGAGTGAGAAATGAGACTACCCGTTAAAAACATAGTAAGGAATGAGATTAACACAGAGAATGAGAAATGAGACTACCCCTTAAAAACATAGTAAGAAATGAGATCAACACAGAAAATGAGAAATGAGACTACCCCTTAAAAACATAGTAAGGAATGAGATTAACACAGAAAATGAGACTACCCCTTAAAAACATAGTAAGGAATGAGATTAACACAGAAAATAAGAAATAAGACTACCCCTTAAAAACATAGTAAGGAATGAGTTTAACACAGAAAATGAGAAATGAGACTACAATTTAAAAACATAGTAAGGAATGAGATTAACAGAGAGTGAGAAATGAGACTACCCCTGAAAACCGAGTGAGGAGTGAGATTGTCTGTGAACCCAGAGAGTGAGAAATGAGACTCGAGTGACGAATGAGATTAACACACAGAGTGAGAAATGAGACTACCCCTGAAACACAGAGTGAGGAGTGAGATTGTCTGTGAACCCAGAGAGTGAGAAATGAGACTCGAGTAACGAATGAGATTAACACAGAGAATGAGAAATGAGACTACAACTTAAAAACATAGTAAGGAATGAGATCAACACAGAGAGTGAGAAATGAGACTACCCCTTAAAAACATAGTAAGAAATGAGATTAACACAGAGAATGAGAAATGAGACTACCCCTTAAAAACATAGTAAGAAATGAGATCAACACAGAAAATGAGAAATGAGACTACCCCTTAAAAACATAGTAAGGAATGAGATTAACACAGAAAATGAGACTACCCCTTAAAAACATAGTAAGGAATGAGATTAACACAGAAAATGAGAAATGAGACTACAACTTAAAAACATAGTAAGGAATGAGATTAACACAGAGAGTGAGAAATGAGACTACCCCTGAAAACAGAGTGAGGAGTGAGATTGTCTGTGAACCCAGAGAGTGAGAAATGAGACTCGAGTGACGAATGAGATTAACACAGAGAGTGAGAAATGAGACTACCCCTGAAACACAGAGTGAGGAGTGAGATTGTCTGTGAACCCAGAGAGTGAGAAATGAGACTCGAGTGAGGAATGAGATTAACACAGAGAGTGAGAAATGAGACTACCCCTGAAACACAGAGTGAGGAGTGAGATTGTCTGTGAACCCAGAGAGTGAGAAATGAGACTCGAGTGAGGAATGAGATTAACACAGAGAATGAGAAATGAGACTACCCCTGAAAACAGAGTGAGGAGTGAGATTGTCTGTGAACCCAGAGAGTGAGAAATGAGACTCGAGTGACGAATGAGATTAACACAGAGAGTGAGAAATGAGACTACCCCTGAAACACAGAGTGATGAGTGAGATTGTCTGTGAACCCAGAGAGTGAGAAATGAGACTCGAGTAACGAATGAAATTAACACAGAGGGTGAGAAATGAGACTGTCTCTGAAACTCAGAGTGAGGAATGAGATTAGCACAGAGAGTGAGAAATGAGACTATCTGTGGAACTCAAGGAGAGAGAAATGAGACTATCTGAGAAATCAGATTAGCGGTGAAATATACAAAGAGTAGGAAATGAGACTTTTATTGAGGTCACATTGCCACAGGATGAGTGAGATAGTAGTTGAGCGAGATATGACACTGGTAATGAGACATCATTAAGATACAAGGAGTGAGATATTAGCCTTTTAGCGAGACACAGTGAGTTGGATGATAGCCTGTCATAGAAACATGGTGAGTGGATATACTTTCAGAAAGACGCTTAGAATGAACGTCAATGAAATACGGCGAGAAAAATTCAAATGTATTTGACAATGTGACACGGCGAGCAAGTTAAAGAGTATATAAGACAAAAGAATTTTATGTACAGTGAGTAACTGAGACTCTGAGTGATATATTTTGTACAGATTGTCAATGACAAACATTGAGATATTCGATCGACAGTCATACGTTATTTAATGGTGAGATATTTCATTTTGAGTGGCAGTGTGACGTATTAGCTTAGCAGTGAACCCTGTGAATTAGAGTTAGGCTGGTAGTGAAATAAGGTGTGTTTTGATTGTCATTATGACGTGGTAATTTGGACTCCATCTCGCGACATATTGGAGAACTTATTGGAAAATGTTTCGTAAAATGAAATCACTGTGAATAAGTACTGACCACTGAGATATAAACATGATTGTGAAAGCCACTTCTATTTTTATACCTGAACAGTTTTTTTGATACCTGTACATTTTTTTTTTTGTATATTTCCATATCATTAGTTATAGGAATGTGTCGATGAGTTTCTGATGGTGTACGTTACACGCTGTGTTTTTCCTACGTTTCTCTATCCCCACACCACGTCGCTGACTTTAAAAAAAAAAAAAAAGTTTTGCATGTGTCAAAACTATGCGATGTGTAACTGAAGTATACAGGCAGTCATTAAAACAACTTCTCGGCGCCTTCATGTCTGATGGTAAGAGGCGCCAACGGGGTGAAAAATAAAATGATAGTCTAAAACCACTAACTATCATCCATATAATTCTGATGATGAGATAGAGGATATTTATTTCAAACACGCCCTTTTTATCATTCAATATACACAGAGGGAAATAACAGAAGATCCCTAAATAACTCAATTATCAGTTTCCAGTGATTGATTAATCATTTCATTGAACTGAAATCGATCATTTCGTGCTGTGATCCCACACCCATTTATGAACACAGGGCAAACATGCTCAAAACAGAAACCGCACAGTTTCTGGAACCTGACGAAATCAGCTGCTTGTACATGTGTATTCGCTGACTGCGGTTAACCACAGAGGGAATCGGAAAAATATGCTCCCCAAATTCTACCTCTGTGTACCCCTCAGGTCACTTGTCAGGACATACCTTTTCATACCTTTTTCAACATCTTTTGGCTTTTTTTTTTTTTTTTTTTTTGATCGAGATAGAGCAAAAGCCCATGAATAAGTAGATGAATTTTATGAATTAGTATATTGTGTTACTTTACTGAGGATATTACAATGGCATTATCTTACGTTTAAACGCCTTGAACAGAGTGCACATGTATAAGGTGCGTGTATTGAAGGTGTACTATCCAGGATTACCACACATCCGCTACTATGACGAAATATATGGGCAGAACTCACTCCTGCCTTCTTAATGTTTTTGCGCTTATTTCGGGGCTGTCCCAATTAAACTGTGAGTTTTGTTTATTTTCCACTATTTTGCGGGTTACTCCGAATAATCCGGGTGTTGGTCATACATATATTCAGCCTGTCTGCCGAGGTTACCCGTGCGCCCTCCCCATCGACTTACTACAAATTGAAGAGAGAGAGAGAGAGAGAGAGAGAGAGAGAGAGAGAGAGAGAGATATCTAATAATTAAAGATTTCCAACCATTTAAATCGTTTCAAGCGAAACAAAATATGTGCCACCAGAATAAATTGAGTTTCGAGACCGCCCGTGTATTCTAGTGTTATGGAGAAAAGATAATGGCTTTTTTCGTTCATATGGGCTGTAAATGTCCCAAATGAAAGACATTTATGGTGAAATGGAGTGTTTGTACCTCAATTACTGAAAAGTAGCCGCTATGTTAAAGTTTCGCAGGCGAACTGCAATCCCTGTGTTTGTTGTGTAACAAAAAAAAAATTTCGCTATTCAAGTAAATTATGAGTAAGGTATGCTTTAAGAGTTTCCATCAACGTCGTGCTGATCCAACTCATCCGCCATTTTGTCTATGATATACTTCCTTTTCAAGCTCTTGTATGTGTCGGATTTGCAAATGTTTAATTTGATAATCATCATTTAGGGGCGAGTTCAATATCCGTCATGTTCTAAATCTGTGTTTCGGTGCGAGTAACGAGAAACATCACATCCGGCTACATAGATTTTGTAGAGTGTAATTCATATTCATGGGGCTCTTCACAGTATCAGCTTAAAAAAAATCTTAACACAACATGTACACTGTAGGATGGTTCTTTCAACAGACAATCCGTCTCACAAATTATAATGCCCACATTTCTGTATTATACTTCAATGAACAGTTCATGAGACGTGGACTCGATTTAATGATCAATGTTTTACACATCAACTTTGGAACAAAATCGAAGACGATTTTCAAAATTTGAGACATTTTTTTATTTTTTGTATGTTCTACTGTATCATCATTAGACAACAGAAAAATATGTATAAAAACTTCAATGAACAAATGAGTGTGTAATGGAACGCTGATTTATGAACAAATGCGAACACTTTGGGGTAAATGAATGTCAAATGGGTATTTTTTAAATTTTGTTTCTAAAGTCCAAATTCAAACGCAAGAAAATAATTCTCCGCTGGTCAAGGGCAGGTGACTCTTTCTTCCCGATTATTGATTTTTAAAATTCAAAGCTCAATAAAAGCAAATCAATGACTTTCTAATATTTTTAAATGATTGTTAACAATAACTAATACATATTTGAATGACCTTTCAAAACTTTAAACAAGTAACAAATACGTCATTTAATTTAATAGAAAGAGTTCGCCTGTGAAGCTAGCGGGACAACTTTTCTTAAGAACGTGTTGGATTAAAGAGACAAAACATCAGTCCAGTAACAATAGTGATCGTATACAACATCACAGTTCATAAAACGATATAAAATATTTAACGTACATCGAAAACTTTAGCACTATGTTTTCAAATTCAACTAACATAATCTGTACAGTATATAACAAACATGAAACCCTTCATAATTATCTGCTTCGGGAAAATTTAAAATAAAGAAAAAAAAACATTCTTAACATTTTGTTGCTATGGCAACAGTCGTATTAAGTGTGGCTCCAACAATTTATGTAACATCAACAATGAAAAAATAAAATAAAATGGGAACTATTTTCTCCGTTTAAAACATTTACTTCCATTTTATTAAACAGATTCTCGTTTAAAAAAATTATCTCCTTTGTACTCCCCCGTTAACTTATTTCTGTGTATTGACCACTTCGTTAACAATTTGCGCCGATATCGCGGAACTATGATTACATGAGGGAATGAAACCACGGTGTCTTACTCCAATGAATGAATGATGTTAGCTGCCTTTCTTAAAACTAATTTCATACTCAAGATCAAGATATACAGTGGTGTGTAGTATGAAGATAAATCAACTACTGTACTCTTACGATTAGAAAAAGTGGACTTTTTCTCGTTAAACGGTTTACATTATAATCTTTCTGGCTAATTTAGAATATACTTATTGTTTATACCGGTACTTAGTTAAGTTCCCTATAGAACTCCGACTAAATGCTTGGTCGCTAATTTGAGAGGCCAAACAAAGATGGAGAGAGAAAAAGCTGATATTTTGGCAGATAGCCCGCACTTGATACATATATATTTCAAGAGTTGTGACGTCAGTGTCTTAATTCATCTTGTGCTCTTGCTATCGTTCATGAACAGTTTTTTTGAGATCATCATGTTGGCACTTCAACGAATGTTTATGCCTTCCAATTCATTAAAACAACGGTCTGGTATTCTGGTATGCACATGTGCTAGCGTTTCGTCTTCGATCATTTTCTCACGGTGTTTGCGCGGGCATATTTCTTCGCGTTGGTCATGGCAGACGAAAAACATCTTTCTAACTGTAAACAATGCTTTTTTCCCCACTGTTCTTTTTCACGTTTGACGCACGCTAACGTCTGATTCCAGAGTGTTTGATCGTTGGCAGAAGAAGCCTGAATGGCCTTTAGTGTCATCTCCAGAAGATAGGGCTTTTTCAAAGTCCAAGAGCTGTCCCATGAAGTTAAAGTTGGGTGAAATGTTGGGTTTGCACCGTTTGACGTGATCGTATGCTTGGTTTAGACTCATGTGCTCCTTCTGCATGAGGTAGGCAACAGTCACTGTTACAGACCTGCTGATTCCGGCCAGGCAGTGGACGAGGACCCCGCAACCGTTCTCGCGTGCTTCGTCTGCAAAACACAATTAAACAAAACATTACTTTACACCGACAATGCTAAAAAAAAATTACACATTCTATTCAATCGAAACTGAGCTAGGGAACATTATGTAATTATATCGATCCTGTTCATGACACATTTCGCTGTCATTAAAGCCACCAACAAACTGTATTTCAAGATAACAGCCTTATCCAAGTGACCTAAATAAAGAATTAGCTTATAGGGGCGCCAAGAGGGAAAAGCAAAAGACGGGGAAAAAACCTACCGATGAACGCTATTGCCTCCTGGAAAAACACCGATAAGTTCTGGGAGAGTTGATCCGATACTGGAATTTGCATGTATTTAAAGTCACTATCTTCTGCAAATTTATTTGGCACATTGGGAGTAACATTCAAAATATATCTAATTCCAAATTTCTTCAGCAAGTTAATATCCGCAGAATTTTTTGCGTTTCCTAGGTAAAGGTGGTTCAGAACTTCCACAGGGTACGGGGACATACACGCCGGCGAATTGAGGTTTTCACTGTCTGATTCAGAAGTTCCATTTCCGGAATCGTCCGATATTTTTAAATTGCACAATCCGAAAATTGATTCATCAGTATTCTCAGTCCTCCGACATAGATCTTTGGCAATTCTTTCGAATTGTGGAAAACCTCCTGTAAAACATTAAAAACACAAATCTGAAATTCATTGATAAAAAAAATGCGAATGTTAAAAAATCAAATATTAGAATCTTATTTAAAACTGTTTTATATTTAAGAGGTGGAAATCACTGTCTCTAATCAAAGGCTTACTAAGTGTCTTGCATGTTGGGCAAACAAAATGCTCTAATATTATATTTACTTTACCCCTAAGACGGTTACTCTCTTTATTCACAACTGAATACATAAACCCCGTGTCAATATCAAAATCTATTCCATTTCCTGTCACTTATAATAGCGAGGCCAATCATGGGGAACTGGGGAAGAGAATTGAGAAGACCAAATATATACAATTTACACTGCAGTAGTGTCAACTAGGGATCGTTTTGTGGTCAAAAAGGCAGGCAGTTTGATGGATGACCCGAAGGGAATTATGATGTATACACCACGCTCTGTAAACAAACTGACCACAGTCATTTCTACGCACCACTAACTACCTTTCTGAATACACAACGGCCCTCGGCAAAACATTTTGTGGAAAACCCGACTTTTTCCCATTTACGGGTTCAAATGTTAACAGTAATCGAGGGTAACGAAGTGAATATAGCTTCCGATCTACACGCGATTTAAAATTTTCTGAACAAGGAACTTTAAAAAACATAATCGGAATAAAATAGAAAGTTTTAATGATAGTCTCGTTCTAATTAAAATCCAATTTCAACATTACATGGATTATATGTTTAATTAATGTCAACAAGAGATGTCAAAAGGTACACAAACCTTCTAAACACGACACACTGGCCCCATCCTGGCGTAATTTTTTCATGAGTAGATCCACCACGTTGGACGGATTAGAGTTAGGATCCGTGGTACATTCATCGTAAATCACAATTTTATGGCTTTTCCACACTCTGTTAAATGTGTCCTTAGCCTCGTTATTCTGAATAAGGCAGGATATTTTAAGATTTCCCTTTTTGAGTCGCCTCAACATGAGATTTGGCAGTGATACGTTAATTGCACCTTGGACGTGAGATCGGACATAGTCATTTTGTGGCCGGCAGTCAATCAGAAGAACTTTTTCACCCGCCCGGAGACTTTCCTTGAGCCATTCCGGACTGCAAAAATCCCCCGACATTTTCATTACAATTTCACGACACGGCATTCCACTATGAACCAAGTCTGTTTATTTTCGCTGGTTCACCCTACACAGCGGAGCTTTTGACGAGACCACGTGAGCTCAGCAACACAACAGGATAGGTCAATATACAAACGGATATATCGACATATTCAATGGAAAATAGTCAAAGTTAAGTAAAGAAAATAAAAAAAGTGTAAATATAAACCTTAAACTGTTTTCTTGTATTTTTGTGTAGACACACCGACTGTCTAGCTAAACTGAATGAACATTTCAACCGTATATATACTATCAACCTCTCAATGAGTTCGTAACGATACAAAAATAACTGACCAATGGGAAGGTTTGTATTTGTATAGCTCCACCTCCTCTGAGTTTAACCGATCCATATTCAGCACAGTAAACTTTCATGACCTTAGCGGATTTCAAGGTTAGTGTATGTGTAATTCTAAAAATAATCTTTACCCGGTATTGCCAGTAAGATTGAAATCCAAAAGTAAATGTAAATTTAATACATGTTAAAGATGAGAACATGTGAATTTATAACACAAAGAAGAAATTAAAGTTTTCGGTTGATAAATGGTACTGTCACAAGCAAGAAGCCTGGGGCGTTCTGCGGGGAAACGCCGGTCAAATTACACAAATAATATATTTAGCAGTGGATAATTTATATGTATAGCATCTTAACTTTAAAATGGCGCTGCTTTTCAGATTTAAAATACTGTAATTAATCGTTGTTTATTTGCCATTTTTATTCTAAAACATCGATTTTGGCAAATTATTACACATCGTTTAAAACATTAACAATAATGCAGATTGTACTGCAATAATCATCGTTTCATATCGATTTTATTATTTTCTTGGTGAATGCATACGATGTGTAAACAACCTTTATCAAACGACACGCATGAATCAAATTACAGTGGTGTCATTTTAAATCCATTGGCACGGTAATGCGAATGAAAAAAAAAATGTTTTTGCTTTCCTGATTTTTTTTTTGGATGTCAACGAATTTTCAAACACATCTCGGGGACTTAATGCTTTTTATTTGGACGAGTGCCAGGGTTTAAAAACTGAACTTGACATAATTTCCTCGCTATGGACTGAGAGAAGATATAGACACTACTTGTATAACGTATCATAACACACACACACACACACACACACACACACACACATATATATATATATATATATATATATATATATATCGCAGGACCTAGATTTTGTTTCGATTAAATCCCAAGTAAGGAATGAAATTGAAATGGTATATTTTTATGTATTTGTGGTACACGCGTACAATCCCTATTTTCCCTTTCCCATGGGCGGATCTAGAAAGGACCTTTACATTCCTCTCCAAGGATAAGGATGTAGCATGAGCCTGGATCAAGATACACCGGTCAGATACATAGTGTAAATTAACATTATATCTGAGTAGCATCTAACGAAGCATGTTATGAATTTCACCTTTAGTCCACGCACTGTCTAGTATATGTACCTAGTTTCAGAGCCGTTTCATATTCAGACAGACAGAAATACTTAATCTACAAAGTGTATATAGAATGGCTATGAACATCACATGTTGACTTCTCATCTTATCAAACCTCCAATTCAAGATCGAATTTATCAATGGCGAGCGTTGGCAAATGTGTCACGTGACAACGATGGGAAAAGGCTTTTGATGAAAGACGGTATTCACGTTCATTAATGTGTAAATGAGTAGTAATCGTAGACTCAGATATGTATATTACCAATACAACTAGGTTTATATTATTATTATTTTATTTTTTGTTTTGTATTTGTTTTTTTTGTTTTTTTTAATTATGAATGAATGTTTATGATCTAATGCAATCTATACTGAAAAGAAACCACTAAAATATGTAGTTCACCCCCCCCCCCCCTAAAAAAATCCGAGATGAAAAAAAAATTTGAACTCCACTTGTCTTCACTTAACGAATCGATCGTTTTCACAGCTTTAATTACACTGCCAAAACTCATACAGCGAGGAGTGAGTTTCTGGTTATTCGTTTGCCAAAATTTTATCTGCACGGGTTGGGTGTAATCATAAGATATAGTGAAGCCTTCTTCAGTCCCCGACATCCTTTACAACGAACGTGTGGAGTTAATCTTATACACAGGGAGAAAAAGAATTAATGAAACTAGGATAAAAGGAATCAAAGGGTTAATTATTGGGTTCTTTTAATGAAGGATATACACTTTGAATAATAGATTAATTGAAATGTGAAGGAATAATACGTGTTTATCTTCATGTTTCATCTAGAAAATCTATAAAAGGTTTTGATATGTACTCGTCACTCTAGACTTACTCCAGTGTGTTAAAAACGTTTGCAGACTGCTCTGTGATATTTTACCAGGTAATCGTTCTAGAACCTTTCCTCTATGAAAACATTTGTGTTCTGACATTATAATGAAGGTATGATAGAGAGCAGATACATGAAATAAAAATCAATATTTCAGTGACCTGCGCAAGTTGTTTATTATCTGTAATTAACTTGTAATTCGAAATTCACCAAAGTTACTTATTGTAAGTCCTAGATATTATATACATTTATGTACTATGATAATATTTCACTATGTCATCCCGAAATGATTATATAATTTTTCATAAGGCAATGAATTTATGTGTTCAAACATCATTCATTCCTTGTAGATTATAAGCAAACATTTTGAAGAGAAAAGTCTTTGCAATTTTGAGATAATACTGAAAATTCCCGAGATACAAACACTCTATTTTCCAGTTGTCATATTTCCCCGTAAATAGACCCACAAGAGTAAAAAGTCTTTTTAATACCTAATGATTACCCCAACTGTTGTTTTTAGAAGAAGAAAAATCTTTACTCTTAGTGACTCAGTTTAGTATTATTTTATTCCATATCCTTTTTATGTATTTATTTTCTTTGTTTTAGTTTGTTTTACATGTAAAGCGCTTTAGGGTAATTCTGTTATTGGATAAGGTGCTGTATAATAATAATAATAATAACAAGTCCCGCACAGATAAAGTCTAAAATAGAAAAAAAGTGTAGAGACCAACTCTACGTACCTTGAAAATCCAGGCCACTATTTGGTGTATTATCGAACTTGGAAAATAAAAATCTACATTCTAATATAACTATTGTTATCATTTGATCAACGTACCATAAAAAGTTTTTGAACATCCTGATCCAGCATGGTGTATGCCTAAATATATTTACAGAATAAGGTAAGTATGGTTCAATGAACGTAGGGAGCTGTTACGTCATCACACAAATAGGTAAAATTTAACCGGCATGTCAACACGCTAATTAGAGCGGATTATTCGTGTTAGTAATTAGTGTCCCGACGGAACATGATAATAATACTCTTTGAATCTGCACTACGTGTGAGCATATACTGACATGTTGTCATGTTATACATTTTCTTTTGTAATTTATTTTCATTTTACCAGCATCTCCAATAAGGGCTTGGACCATCCAATTACCAGTAATAGTCTTGGTTTGGAACAGCGAGTGTCGCACAGCGAAAAAAATATCCTGTCATGATTAGATCTGAGGATTTCAAAATATATGATATAAATGTGGGGTTTTTTTGCAAAACATTGGGAGCAAACTAAACGACATGTATATATAAACTGCGTTGTACTGGGAACAAAACACTCCACATATTGACCTTAACCAGCTTCAGGGTCTATAATACAAAGCACATTGATGTTTCCTCATGGTCTCCAAAGCGGATTATTGAACATCACTGAAAGACATTTTCAAGAATAGTGTTTTTTTTACTTTGATTTTTTTTTTATTTTAAGTTCTGCTAATTAAAAGAAAAGAATATTGTTTCTGATAGGCATAGGGTTGATTGATCTTGTAACAATTTCCATGAAACACGTGTTTCTTGATACATATTATCCCAACAGGAAGAATACTCTGAACACCCTGTTCATGAAGATATTTTTCGCATAATAGTTTATATTTTGTGCATGGTTCACGCTTATTGGGTGGACCATAATTTTGTGGGTTGTTCACCTCTTCTTTTCTTTTCTCGGATACATATTCTCTAAACTCCCCCGTGGATAGTAATGGCAACTAGGACTCTCTACGAGTAAATGCATTTTTGTGAAAATCGATTTCCTTTGTCGTATAAATCGGCGTTTCCATGACAAATCTTGCAAGAAATTTAGTTATTTTCATCAAAGATTTCATTTCATCTGTATGATTACGGGTGTTATATAAAGAAGTTAGTTGGTTATTAAACAAAATACAATGCACTTATTACTATTTTCTGTAAATGAGCTTGTACTTGAGCATAGTCGCAAGTCACGACTCAAATATACGCTCCTCTCCCTTTTCACCCGTGGCTGTCTGCGTGAATATTTAAATATGCATGATGAAATGGCTGTAATTCGTTGAGCAATACAATTCACGCTTAGCCTAAAATTGAAGATCTGGTTTAGCACAGCCGCGGTTAACTCAATAATGGCTGCGGCCATGAAAACTTGTGCTTAATACAGCGAAACTATATTTGACAAGAAATCATATACCCCAACACTGTTTGTTCATATGATGACTGTTCAACATCAAAATCGCCATATCTGCATACATACGGCTTCTGTTTTGGTTAGTTTACCGAAGAAGTAGAAGAACAAGAGTTCCGATTGGTCAAGAGTAATTAGCTCGCATTCTATAAAACGTGTAAATGTGCTCGGAAGCTCAGCGATTGCCTGAATTGCGTCATGCATATTTATGAGAAACGAAAAACTTTTCACACAGAGGCCCCATGAGGATTCGGCTAGATAGAATAGATCCTCAGTACCCTTGCTTGTCGTAAGAGGCGACTAAATGGGGCGGCCCTTCGGATGAGACCGCAAAAACCAAGGTCCTGTGTCACAGCAGGTGTGGCACGTTAAAGATCCCTCCCTGCTCAAAGGCTATAATCGCCGAGCATAGGCCTAAATTTGCAGCCCTTCACCGGCAATGGTGACGTCTCCATATGAGTGAAAGATTCTCGAGCAATAGATAATCAATCAATCAATCACACACAGAGTCACGGGTGAAAAGGGAAAGAAGCGTGCATTTCAGCCGTGGCTTGCGACGATGTGAAAAAGGAGAGGGGCGTACATTTCAGCCATGGCTTGCGGCGATATGAAAAAGGAGAAGGGCGTTATAGTAGAATTGATCACGTACCAACTTCATGTCATATCCCAATAACACAAAATATGATATCTTATTTCTTATATTTATATTTCAGTTGCGATTTGTATTCTCATCAAGCTTCCATACTTGTGTAGACAGACGATCGTACAACACAAGATATAGTTCGTCAAAGATTGATCGAATAAATAATTGGGAACAATATCTAGGAAAATATATAATATAAATATTTATGATAGAAGGGCCGCCCGCGTGGCGCAGTGGTTAGAGCGTCGGGCTCAAAGATCTGATGATCCTTGAGTCGGGGGTTCGAATCCCACTGTGGGACGTGGGTGCCGGTCTTTCGGATGAAACCGTATAAACCGAGGTCCCGTGTCGCAGTAGGTGTGGCACGATAAAGATCCCTCCCTGCTCAAAGGCTATAAACAAACAAACAAACAAATATGATAGAAGGATTAAAAAGATGAAACAAGTGTAAAATAAAGATAATCAAGAGCGTCAAGTTAACTCAATTGAAAACAAAAAGCGCGGAGTAAGCTACATCCGGTCAATCGGTGATGGAGAAACGGTGGCGGTCTCCTATCTTATTTAAATTTGTAAACGCAATACCTGAACATAGATTTCGACAAAAATTCAGAGGATCTAAGAGAGGTTACGAAGGATAATTGGATCAAGTTCTGCGTCAGGTTTTCGGAAGGGAACAACGGCATGTTCATCGTGTGTAGTCGTGGTTGTAGCAATATACCGACAGTTTTAAACGAAGTACAGGTACGTTGTATTTTTATTTATTTTTTTTTTTACTTCCAGGGTGTGTAAGAGAAGATAAACATAAACTGAAAGAGACTTTTCGTTCAATCGAGAAATTTCTGTTGCAGGATTTAAGTAAAGACTCGCAGCAGTGCCCTGACCTGAACAATGTTTCTAGCTCGAAACCAGCCTCGTTTTTGGCGGTGATTTTTTTTAGATATGACACTACGAACGAAATTGACATTCATTTTCTCATAACATGAAGCCAGTCACGTGATCAGACTTTTTTCTTGCTTATGAATACAATCACCGCTTCAAAAGTATTTGAGTCAATTGTACCTTCACCCGTCTTGCCATCATAACGGAAACAAAATAAATAAAAGACATCATAATATTGGCAGAGAGGCAAAACATTGGCAAATGTAAATATTTAAAAAAAAATGAAATATAGTGAAAGAACTTGTCAACGAACATTCATGGGTTTATTCAAATGTACAAATAATTAATTACTTATTGTTTAAGTGTTTGATAACGATTGCTGTGAAATTCACGTTTTAACGGAAGGCACTTTTTGGTGTATACTTTGTGTATTCATTCATTTATCCACAACAGAAATAAGAAATCATCGTAACTTTCTAGATGATTATTTGTTAGACGCTATATTCAAAGCATACACTATAGGCACAATATCGCGAGAACAATGAATATTACCGTAGCTTAACAGGGTCCACAGCTATAAAGCAATGGTGCTGTTCGCTTAATAATGAGTACCAGTACTGTTGCTTCATGGCAGGACTTGTGGCTTGACAACAATATTGATGGATATCATCAACAGTACTTGTCGCTTATCATCACTGGTGGCTTAACAATGTTGGTTGCTTCACAACAGTATTGATGACTTATCAACAGTACTGTACTGGTTGCAATCGTTTAACTGTACAAATCATTCAAGAAGTATATTAGTCAAATAAAAATAGTACTGGTGGGTTAACAACGTTACTGCTGGATTGACAACTGTACTATTACTGTAAAGGCAATTCGAGAACAGTATTGATTGCATAACAATGACATTGGTTGCATAGCAGCGATACTGATCGCATATCAGCAGTGCTGGGTAATGAACTGGCGCCTTAACAACGGGTTTAACACCACCGCAGGTCGCTAAACAAAAGTACTCTCATCAGAAGTATTGATAACCTAGGTTACAGGGAAGTACACCCAAACTACTTATATTACATATGTCAACCCTCGCAAACCCTTGCAAATTATATAGCATTAGAATTCTTATAGCATAATAAATTCTGTGTTTCCCCGACAATTTTGTGCCATGCACATTGTTTATTTGAGTAATGTTATATGTACTTTGTAGAGTACTGAATTTATCGTTGATTTACACACGAGTATGCACGAAGTAGCTTAACAACGTACATTTAATGATCGCTTAACAACAGTAATGGTCGCTTAACAACAGTAACGGTTTCTTAACAACAGTAATGGTCGCTTAACAACAGTAACGGTTTCTTAACAACAGTAATGGTCGCTTAACAACAGTAATAGTCGCTTAACAACAGTAATGGTCGCTTAACAACAGTAATGGTCGCTTAACAACAGTAATAGTCGCTTAACAACAGTAATGGTCGCTTAACAACAGTTATGGCCGATTAACAGTAGTAATGGTCGCTTAACAGCGGTAATGGTTGCTTAACAAAAGTAATTGTCGTTTAACAACGGTATTGTTGCTTAACAACGTTGGTGGCTGTCTAATAACAATACTGATCTCTTAACAACGTTACTAATCGCTTAACAACAATACTGCTCACTTTAAAACAGTACTTGTCTTCTTTCAACAGCACCAATCGCTAAATAACAGCGCAGTTGTTTACAACATGAACACCGGTAAGAGCAAAACATTTCCTAGAATCTACGAGGTATATTTCTGAAATAATAGGAAATGGAAAGCCCTCGAATCGGTGTTGAATTTTAATGAACATCTGTGATAGATGATACTGGTCGCTCATTAACGTTTGTATCTGGACATTAATGAATATTTCGACATGTACCGTGGCTTATTGGTAACGTGAACACGTAGCTACTAGGAAAACGCGATAAAAATTTGACTGTTGAAAACATGGGCCTTTTTGTTGACCATGAACATCGAAGTATTTTAATAATATGTTCGTCTTGTTTGGTTTCTCCATTGAATGGTTCATGGTGGTCAAACAATATGAATATTTCTCATAGTTTATCACGGTATACAATAACCAACAGAGAGAGCCAAATTATTCATGGAGGCTCAAATAATCTAACGAAATTATTTTAATCATGATTTGTGGAAATCTTTTTTTTTTCTTTTATATTCCATCGCACTACATATATAAACTTGACTATTGTTTATAGTGCAATATTTATTATTATTATTAAAAACACTAGAGGGGATATTATTCTTACTACAAGAAATATTATGTTTATTATCTTAAGTCGCATGATCAAAGAACTATTCAGATTAGTTTCTTCCACAAATTTATATTTGAGGTATATCAATGAAAGAGGGGGGATGAAGTTGTTGACTCAAGATAACATGTACATCCCCCCAAGGACAACCCCCAATGGATACAATTTGAGGTGCCTCAACCACTCACGCAGTTCTTTGTTTATGATACCGAATCATTATATTTCCCGCTGTAACATATTTCTGCTCTTCAGGTATCACACTGGTAATTATTTTCACTATATATTACTATAGAGGGAAAAAATCATTAAAAATCAGTTTACAAAATTGATGCCAAATAACGCACTCGAAAATGTTCTGTTACCTCTCTCGTCTACTGAAACCAGAAAAAAGACATCCTACACGGCATTTTCTAAAAAAAAAATTACTTGCATACAAGATTACCCTCAAATCTACGTGTTTTCATATGTGTGTAAACAGCCCGAGTGCTCCTCAGGAAGTAGCCGCAGATACCAACATCAAATAGAATTAATTATTTCTACGAATTACACAAAATGTCCTAATCAGGGGTACAAAAATAAGAAAAAAGAAGGGGAAATGAGAAAAATCACACATTAAAAAAGTATTCTTTTCAATATACGAAACTGCAATTGACTAAGTTCATTTTGATTGGACAATTATCGGTGTGATACCTTCTATATGCTGGTTTGAATATCTTAACATATATCAGTGACGTCACAATTTTTTGTTTTACTGTGGAGTATCAGAAGATGGTTTCTGCAGAGTTGGGACACGATTTGTATGTAGGGAAATATAACATATACCCTCCACAGTGACTGAATAAGCCAACCAGAGTAGTTTTCATAAAAGCATACAAGGTGTACAAATAGTATAAGACATTCTCCAGAATAAAAACAAATCTAGTTGATCGTATTCATGTGTACATGTATTTGAGGCTATTTGGGAATATTGCGTTGCATCATTTCACTCATTTGCGGAAGGATATTGTAATGAAGTGCATTGGATGACAAAAGGAAGAAACATATTCACAAAATTTGGCATAAATTGCATTGTTTCGAGGAAATTGTATAAGGGTCACATGGCGCAAATGCACTAAGTATATTAGTATACTAAAACAGTACTAAAATATGTTGCTTTAGTAAAGGGCAGTTTTAAATATATTAATGCTAATATGCATTTGTAAAGGTATTCATAATTCGGAAGCTTATAAGGTGATCAATTATTAAACAAATCATCTATGTTGAAACTGTATGTAGACATACATTGAAAGTTACGGTAGCTGTCGGGCCAATATACCATAGCAAGAAAAGGCGTATTGAAATTTCGGGGCGTCATATGATTAGTAAGTGACGTCAACTTCCCGAACTCTCTGCACGGAATTGTAACTACTCGGCTATTTCCGTAACCGCAAATAGTCTTGCATGTTGATCGACGCCATCAACGAATGTTGCTATGTGTATACAAATGCAAATATGACGTCAGAGACGAACGTTACGATATAAGCAAATGCTGCTAAGATAACATACATAGCTAAGATATTCAACCACAATCAATTTCCGCTTATAAGTTTATGCATTTTAGTGAATAAGTCGTTAATGATACCCAAACTGAATCTGTGGTAAAAAAAAAAAATCTTTGCTTCTAAATAAGACATACAGGGCTTTTAACCTCCTCTACATGCATGCTTTCGGCGAATAAATGCATCGATTTGATGCAATTCTTGCATCGATCGACGTTCGAGTTTTCTTACCGGTTTCGAAAATAGACTAGCGTGATCCGATTGCTCTGCACGAGACGCAATCGGAACTCCTCGCCCTTTACTTGGCGTAATATTGAAAATTTCAGGGCATCATGTGATTAGCTTTTATCTAATCAATTATCTACAAATTTGTCTGAAGCAGGATAACCACTCTTCCAATTCTTTTCAAATTTGGTACAAGAATCGTTCATTCATATGAGGTCGACACGAGATGTAGGTAAAGCAACACAAATTTTGACCTACAACGCCTTAGAAATGAAGGATTTCTAGAATGCCATCGCCTACCGTGATATGGGACCGCAGATTTTTCAGGTTTTATCTTTAAAAAAGGTTTTCACTCCTTCTGCCACACATTAGGCGCGAAGGAGCAGTCAGTATCTATTTCATATGTAGGTTTGGAGCAATGATATGGATGATTCTGTAATTTCATAACAATGGAGGACTTCAAAGAGATAATACCAACATCACCTTTTATATGAAATTCTATTGCAAATTTAGTTGCCTGACTAATATCCTTTGAAGATAAATTTGACAAGATATAACGTTGTGGTTGTTTTGCTTTATGAATTGTGATGCGATCGCCAGATCTTTGTCAGCTCACGCTCGTGTATTTTGATAAAACAAAATATCTGACGATGCATTTGTGAATTAGTGCGTGATTTAGTTGCATATCTTTAAGTGTATGAGAAACCAAGGATGGTGGGGGTAAATTTGTATATAAATGCAAATATATTTGGGTTCATTGGAAATAAAACTTGTGAAAGAACAAAACAAGATACGTTGTTCGAATTTCTTCTATCATGCGCGTTTAGACACATCCCGTCATACAGTATATCATTCTGACGATCAGTTAAATCTGGTAGTTCGTATTGGTAAATTAAATATGAAGAGAGAAATAGAGAGAGAAAGAGAGAGATGATCCTTTCAACTGTTTCTTTTCACACATCAATTAGATTCACGTCTTTCATAATGTTTGTCTCAGATTAAATGTTTCAACATTAGTAGAAGAGTTTATTATAACGAAGGAGAGTAGACAGGAGAAAATCATGTAGAGAAAAATATATATCATGTATGACCTCTCCGCACTTAGAGATTTAATATCGAAGGCTTGATGAGGGAACCAAAATGGGCATCTGAACAGGCAAAGAGATGTAATTGACAACAGGAGATCAAGACGACACTAGATCTGAAAGTATGAAAACCCAGCAGGAACCGAGCAGAAATTACACAGCATATTGGTGTGATATTAATGGATTTGTTTTCCAGTCATCAGATCTAGAAGGAACAAACCCATCTAACATCTACTGCTTAGGGAAAAAATCATACACAAAATAATTGGAAGATTGATAAATGGATGGTTTGATATCATACGGGCTAACGGTAAACAAGTTCATTCTATCCGCTTGTATAATGTTCGTATGGTTACGCCTAATGTATATGCCTCATTTTTCTTTTTTTTTCTACGAAAACTGAGATATTGAAAATAAAACACAGAATTATTATAATGGTTATGGAGTCTTAGAAGGTTTATAGGTTCAGTGCATGTTAAATGGTTCGGATGATTTTTTATTCAAAGTCAACATGGCAAAAACCACAGACATCTATAACAAGCTATAGATCAACATAAATGGAGATGGAGCACTATTGATCGTGGACACATCAGCTATACATGTATATGTATATCATATTGTTGTAAAGTGCACATACAAGTAATGAATAAATACAAATAGCATCAAGTATAACAAAGATATAGTACCAGATAATTACCGTAATGAAGTTGTAATTACGTAGGAGATTTGGGTAAAGAACGCTGCATGAAAATGGCCAAAGGAAAACTTCGAAATGAAGGCAGTTTTAATTTTAACATAGAAATGTATATCTGTAAGGTTCTGTTTTCTGTTTTAAATTCATAAAATCTGTAAAGCTAAGTCCAACTTAGTAAAACAGTTTTGTTGCTTTTTTTATTGTACTCCAGTATTTTTTGTTTTGTCGAAGGACTTGCAGTCGTTGTTATGCTGGCTGTGTATGCCACATTTTAAGGTAGTGTCGTTTGAAAAACAAGATATGAAAAAGAGATTAAGTAAGCTTCTATATGAACTGTAAACACTGTCCCATAAAGTAAACCCTTTTATCATACATAGGTTATCAACGACAGTTATGGTTTATCAGTGTCAACACTTTGTTGTTTGTATGATGATATGACGTCGTTGAATTAAATATATGGTCTGATGTGGATGAAAGTCCAATCTTTGCAGCAGTACATATAATTATATGTATATATAATACATGTACCAGACGTATGCCAAGAGTATAGTTGTGATAACGATAGTTAAGCATCACTCGCCCAGACAAAGTAAATACTGCTTATAGTGCATTATCATCCGCCGGACGCCATTGTTTAGGGATAACTATACAATATAGACTAGGTTATAACAATACGCAATATTTGCTCTTAACAATTAATCAGAGTCACCGACATTATTATTTTGGGATTAAGATGAGACGTTGCTGTCGGTCATTTACGATGATTTGGAGCAGTTTAACAGAGAGAAGCCCAATTCCTCAAGGGCACGTGACAATTAACCGCCGTTCATTAATGTTGGCTCGAAGTACTTTTACAACAAATGTAGAGGTCGAATAGCTAAAAATACATATTTCTATATAGGTTAATGTCTTAATTTGTAGAGGATGAAAGGGAAAATGTGAGAATTGAAAATTTTCACTTTTTTTCGGTCATTAATGATTCGATTGTTAATTTTTCAGTCATTAATGATTCAATTGTTAATCTATTGAATAGGATATTCTGGTTAGTTGCTTGTGTATTCTTTAATGTTCCGCTCGAGAATTTTTAAACTCATATGAGGACGTCACCGTTGCCGGTGAAAGGCTGTAAACTTTAGGCTTATGCTCGAAGCTTACGTTTGCGGTCCCATCCGAAGGACCGCCCCATTTAGGCGCCTCTTACGACAAGCAAATGATAATGAGAACCTATTCTAACCCGGAAATTCATGTGGTAGTTAGTGTCAACAAAACAAGAAAGAAAACAAAATAACTATTTATTATATACACATTAAAAGCCCATCCTGAAAACAAACAGCAGAATGAAAACATCAACATAGGACCCGAAAGAACGCACTGATCAGTGTCACATAATATATCTATACCAAGCAATCTCATCACACCTACCGAACATTTCGGCATTACATAAGACCATGTTTGCCAAGTTTTAAGGGTTTCAGTCACGTGAGGTTCTACACACTAATAGTGGCAATGTCTTATCATGTTCCTTACGTGCAGTAATACATGTATGATTGTGAATTCGAATGATATTAATAATTTTTTTTGCAGATTAATGTCATGTAATGTCTATCCTACATGATTATCATCGATTCATTACGTGGCATTTTGACACGCACTTCCATACCCAATCTGCTGGGTTCCATGCAGTCTCTGTTTAGTCGCAACTGTGTTGTATTTGTTCTATATCACAAATTATTATTTATATCTAAGAGAATAAAGACTCGTTTATTCTGGCAACACGATTTTCTAAAAAAGCAGATGATTGTTTATGTTATCTCGATGTACACAGCTTTCATTTCACAAGTTCGTTCTTCGCTCCTTTTGTTTTTGTTTTTTTACCCCGAAAGAACATTTAATTGAAAACACTTGATCTATTAACAATTCAAGGTTATATATACCATCAGTCAACTAGAATCCATTAATTAACAGAGAGGATGATTAATCTGAACACAGCATCTGAAACCTGACGAAATCGTGCAGTAAAACCACAAATTTCTAGGTGGAAAAAGTTGTCGAACTTTATCACTCATTTTCTTGTTCGTTCTGACTAAATTGTTCGTAGGTCCATGCCTCAGAAATAGAAAGAATCGCTAAACATTCTATAGTGTATGTGATTGCTATAATTAAAGTTCAGATCCTTTCAAGAATCGAGGAGGAAGTTGTAAACTCGAGGAAACCCATTCGGCTAGAATGTATGATGAGAGATAATTCTTTATTGATTTGTTATAGAAAATGAATAAAATGGCCACAATTTTTCAAAGTCGACAGTGCATTTCTGACTAATATCTCTCACGTTAGGAGACATCTTGATATAAGTATTCTTTAAGACATGTCTAAAGTACATTTGTACATTTCATTATATTCAGTGAAGTTCAGAATTATTTACTCGGTATATCACTATCAAAAAGAGCCCGATTTTTTCATAGACCTGTAGTTAAAAAGAATATTAGATTTTAAAATAATGCAGAAGGATAATCGGTGAATGTTTGAATGGGCTCCTCACTTACTAGGCAGTCGACAACATCAATCTGTCGACCTGCAGCAGTCGACAACACCAATCTGTCGAACTGCAACAGTCGACAACACCAATCTGTCGACCTGCAACAGTCGACAACACCAATCTGTCGACCTGCAGCAGTCGACAACACCAATCTGTCGACCTGCAACAGTCGACAACACCAATCTGTCGACCTGCAGACTAGTGCAGCAACTTGATACTCCACGATACTGCTTCAAATATTCCTTATATATCCGTCTAGTCATAATTCGGACAATAAAAATGAAAAGAACTGGAAAAAGATTAATGCGTTTACATTTAACGTTGATTGTGTTAGATTTTTATGCAGTAATGTGAATACTAAGGACAATGTGTTTATAAATAATGTGAGGATATACTTCAGATGATTTAGACTCCTTTCATGATCAACAAACCAGAATGTACAAAGTTATCATGAACTTATCACGGCGACATTAAAAAGATACATATCTATATTCTATAGATATAAACGGCTCTCAGGTTTATTATTTTAATTACGTATATAACATTATGCTCCACGAGGCATGCCGAAATATTGTTCCGGTTTTTGTGCTTTTTCCCAAATATGATGCA
>JAMZEH010000110.1:2312500-2350000 GCA_024699665.1 Ostrea denselamellosa
ACAAAATCCTAATGTGGGTGTCAGTTACCATGTGGACTCTCGCTGTGTAAGATTTTCATCATCATAATCGTTCTCAGACAATACTTAAACAAACTCGGAATAGTACATTCGGCTTATGTTTGTGTCATTACCATTTCATATATATCCATACCTTTTCATTACCATTTCATATATATCCATACCTTTTTTTTTAAATCTGAAAATAAGATTTGCCTAGACAAACAGTTACGAAATGCTGCGTTCAATTAGACAAGATTATTTCTAAAAATAAAACTTTTTTTTTAATTCTCTTTTTCTAGTACATAGCAGTTAGGAATATATACAGAAAGCTACTTCACGGATATGTGTCAACCTATACACAGCTATGTACAGATGGAAATTGATTTTTTTTCCAAGTTACTTTGATCAGGCACATTTTGTATCAAAGTCACATTGCATGAAATTGCAAACAGTCTGTTAGGAAATGTCAATGAGTTCATGCGTTATACAACGAAAACCATAAACCATTAGTGTGTTGAGCCTTTATGTCAAGGAAGGAAGCAGTAATGATGATAGGTACCAGATCAAGAGACGAACTGCAGTCGCGAAATGTTACTGGGACGACCATAAAAAATATCCCATCCCACCATGCAGTATGACATATACTAAGCTGTACTTCAGTGTGGCTCTGTATTGATCATAATTACATAATTTTACTGTGAGGTTAGTCATTCTCAGGGGATTTCATAATTCATAAAGTGATAAAGTAATTTCTATTGTTTCTAGCTCAGCTTATTATAACGGATCAGAGCGTCAGAATTTTCTTCTACACGTACATCAAGCTCACTTTGAAAAGAAACAAAGATGGTGTTGTAACTCAGAACTTTAACGATACATGTATACATGTCACACGAGATTTCTGGACTTTATTTTTTGAGAGGGGATGGAACTTTGGCTATCACACACTACGCGCATGACTATATAGCGTAGGTCTTTCGTATGGACCTATTCACACCCTTCATTTTGTTTGAAACCGTCCGATTTTATACTATATTTAAAAGCTATTAAAGAGAGCTTATTTCAAATTATGAACGCTATATAAACAGATATGTTCGTTTTACAAAATGATAAGAAAAGATATATTCACGTGAGCATTTATTTATTTGGTTTTTTTCCTTGTTTTTTGTTTGCTTGTTTGGTTTTTTTTGGTGGTTTTTTTTTATATTTGTAAACAAGCATTGCACGCTAGTTCATTGCTGATTAGAGGGGTTAAAAGTTAAGACATACGCCATAACGCGTCTGAGTCTCTGCACATAAACATGCAATGAATGAATTATATAATATACCAATTCATTGAACCAAAGTTTCTGCATTTAGTAAATATTCATTGAAGCAACGTTAACTGCGCAAATGTCGTGAAAATACATCAATATCAAACTTTTAAAAAATTGAATTGTTTAAACAATAAAATATTTTCTTTATTGTTTTATCGGGTGACGAAAGTAGCTAACATATCAGGAAAAAAATCATATGCAAATTTTTCTGAAGTGATTGCTACCTTCATTACCCAGTAAAACAGCAATATTAAAGAAAGACATTTATATTCTTATGTCTTTTTAAAAAAAGCAACAACAACAAAAACAAACTAGATATGAGTACAAGAATATCCTATTGATGACCATTTCGTTACTTTATACACTATCTGACCTTAATGACGCTCCATATTTGGTAACGATTACTCGGACAGGTGGTACTGCGGATCGAACTAGTTTGCAACAACAACATTGTCTATGATGAAAACAATGTCAAGTTAATGTGTGTGTGTGTGTGTGTGTGTGTGTATATATATATATATATATATATATATATATATATATATATATATATGAGAAAAGATTCAATGAATGTAAATATTTTGTTATATGCGGTAATTAATTCCTTTCTTTGTTTTAAAAGGTTCAACTCCTAGGAATACATTCTATACTTTGATTTTTATCTCGCTACCCCCCCCCCTTTTTTTTTTAACACCACACACGCCGTCTTAAATATATACTATAAGAATGTTTGCTGTGAATTCAGTGATGACTGACAAACACGCTAGGTTTGAATTTCTATTAAAAATCAAACTTGAGTTTTCTTTTATTTGAGCAGTCAAAATTTGAATAAAATCTAAGACTTAATTAAGTCGCGTAAGTTTATTTCGAGAAATCCAGGCCAGAGCTTCATTTCCAATCATTGAAATGATCAGATTATGCATTTCCAACCGCGTGATTTATGCATGCATATTTCGTAACAAAACCTAAGATTTGTGCTAGCTTTGCTGTAAGATTTGTGCTAGCTTTGCTGTAAGATTTGTGCTAGCTTTGCTGTAAGATTTGTGCTAGCTTTGCTGTTGTGCCCATGTCTAACTTCTAATTAGCAGAACTGAATCACGTTGACTTTCTAGTGAATTGTTAGCATGTCGTGGATGTGAAATTATACACGACACTATAGTTTTAATGACACACAAAATATCAAAATCAATATGTTGATACATGTCAGTGAGTTACAGATGATAGAAGCTGTTGTGAATTAATAATCAAAGTTGGTCTTGATCTACAAGGACACCGAAATGGAAGAAAATTGCAATAAAAATTTTTAATTTAAACACAGACACAAATATGTGATCGGGGGAGGGGGGTGTACAATTTTAACAGATGATGGTAGCATCATACACCTACTCAAGATGAATTGATAAATTTTAAATGTGAAAAATCTAGTGTTGGTTGGTACTATTACATAAACCAGGATATTCCATCATATGAGTGATATAATAAAGAAGACACCAACAGATTAGATTTGAGGCACATTATATGTAGAAAATGGAATTTTGGGAGCAAAGTAATTGATAATGACATAGATTTTCATACAATTTGTTTACTCTTTGTTCAACTTCTATTTTACCTCTTACGCAACATTAATAGTTCGTCTGACGATCTTCTCATAAATGCGCTATATTTCCTAAAAGCTGATCAGTACAGTTCTGTATAAACACATTACAAGTATAAAGATTTTGAATTCGCTGAAGGGATCTAAATAGAGAATCTAGAATGTGACAAGTTAAATGTGTGTTTTCACTAAACCATAAAATTTTGAATTCATCATAAAATATTCAAATTGCTAAAATTGAATAATCTAAATAAGGATATATATTGACCGTAAACGTTCCTTTTTACATTTCATTTAATACTCTTCATTAAAAATTGACCTCATGACATTGATAGTTATCTACATTTGTTTTGATCGCTGTTCATTTGTAACTCAGTGACAAAAATAAAACTATTTTTGAATATTGATGGCTATATTATCCTTATCTATTAGTTTACAATATGGAGACACTTAAGATAGGCGGAGGAGGAGGAGGGGGTATCTATTTGAATTTTCTAAAAAGGACAAAGAGAGAAGTATTGCTGTTACTTTTTTGTGCTGATTCATATTTTAATCATACTGTATTACAACTTGGCTTATATATGTTTTAACCTGTATAAATATATATATTTCTATCTGCACAAACGTGAGTCTTGTAGATCAATTTCTGTATATATCTATACTGATGACGTATCATTACCTTTGTCAATATACAATGTACACATATTTCTATTCACGGAATTGATCTAATAATTGTTTTCTTCTCAATGAACATGTGAGCCTGTTGTTATATTTATCAAAAGAGAAAGTGTTTGCCCCTTATAAAATCTATTGAGCAGTTATGACGCGTCGTAAAATATTATCATAACGAGTATTGAGGTTAAACCGCCGTCCCGACAGGCAATTGTGTTGTATTGTGTGCTAAACAGGAAGTGTATGTAAAAGATAAAAAAGGCAACGATAAAGTAAGTCTTGTGACAAGGAAATAACAAAAAAAAAAACTGGGATGGTTCCAGAATCACTACGAACAAAAATCAAACATTCCTGAATATGATACATATGTACAATCTGCATATGCGAGTACTTGGGCGTTGCCTCAAACTTTAGACTCATGAAACTTGTATGTCGTTAATGTTTCAATGAGGAAATAACGATGAATGTATTGAAAGTATGAAATTTAAAACCCTTTCAATCAATTGCATCAATGCGTGTAGCGTTACAGTTTCATCATTGATATTTCAAGATTTTGAATAAATATTTCAATATTTATTATATTCGTCGTGTCGAAAATAGAAATACGTCAGCGGTAAATCAAGACATACCATTTTGTGGCTGGTAACTATAACCATAGAACACAAAGCCAGTATGTTACTGTTCATGATATTTAATTAATACAACATAACCAGGGACAATTAATTTTACAGAATCCGTGGCCAAATGCAACAGTTACTGAAAGTCTGAAAAGAAAAGTAAACAAAAAACAAAATATCCCCCTCCAAAAAAACCCAGAAAAAAACAACAACAAAACAACAACAATAAACAAAACAAAAACAATATATATATATAAAACTTAAAGCATTCTTGTTAGGCGATTTACTAAAACCAGGCCTGTAGACTTCTTTACAGACTGACGTCATAGACGGTCCCTCTTTCGTTTGTCGTAATCCTCTTGCTGTTCGGACTGAGAGAACATTGACCCATCTTTGTACAAAGCCGAGATGAGGAGACAGCGATGTGATACCTCGTCTAATTAGCTATATACTTAAAAGTTTTACTTTTTTGTCCTATTTTATAATTTCTAGGAAATAATTAAGAGGAGATAATTATCCTCAGTACTTTTACTCAAATGAAGAAAGTTTTTAAAACAAATATCTTAGTCATGTTGTTGACTTGAAAACAAAATATTCATTAATGTAATTTATGAAAGAAACAAAATTTGAAATGTCAATAAATAAACAAATAAATAAAACCAAATATACATGTACATTGATAAAAAGTAGCAGATAACAGTGCGATAAGCCGTCATGTTCTTACTGCATATAACGATTTTAATTTACAGGCACGTCTTCGAAAAAGGGCAATGAATGACATCAAAATGTCTTAAAATTTCACATCCACGGTACCAATATAGCTTTTTCCTAATAAGCAAACACACACAAAAATTGTTTTAAAATGAGACCATGTCTGTGGACGAGGTTTGTCATCCTTAGGTCGATTGTAGAGGATTGTGGGGGTAGCAAATCAATCACACATGTAGAGTGTATTATTCAAGATAACAAAAGTACTGTAAAAGACAAAGGCGATTTTAATTTAATGCGATTCGTCCGTATTGATAGATTGATACACGACAGGTATGGCCATAATTCCATTCGTGTACCTTTCCCCAATCCTCTGAGAAGTAATATCTGCCTACATAAAAATAAACTTTACCTACACTGTTAAGAGGTTCTCTTGGGGGCTATTGGACCACATCCAAAATGTAACATAATATTTAGCGTGTACGATTTGTCCCCCAGATAAGAAAAGAAATCCTTTGTTGAAGGTACGACTGTTCAACAAAGGACTAGTCCCCTGCCGCGATGACGTCGTTAAAGACTTCCATTCACTCCGAAATTTTCAATGGTCTGCTACTTAGCCAGATTATGTTGGCTGAAGACCAAAATCTTCTATAATGCAGTATTATTTTCTTAACTGGGTTGGAAAAGCAGTGGATTTTAAGGGGTCATATATACATACGGTCATGCTAATATATCTGAAAGGAATCTCCCTGACGAGGCAGAAACTATAGACGAGAGGATTTAAAGACCTTGTATATCGATGAAAGACGTGCCCAAATTGTCTTTATTTGACGGTATTACATCATATACATATAAAACAGGTACTTGGCTCTACAGGCAGATTAACTGTTCTTTAAAAAAATCATTTGAACCAAAAAATCCCGAGAACGTCAAAATTCAATTGTAGTACATTACGGTATATATATATATATATATATATATATATATATATATATATATATATATATATATATGATCTTAAATTTTGAAATTACTAGCCTTAAACCATTTATTATCGTTTATTATTTCTTTTATCAAAAGATCAACATTAAATATCATGTATACCCGTATTCTAAAATGTACCAACAGATAGTATCTGACAATTTTACATATTACTCGAACCCCAATTGTCAAATAAGTTTTAGAAAATATATATGATTGTGAAAATCAGACATGAATATACACGATACATGACTGCCCCCCCCCCCCCCCCCCCCCCCCCCTTAATGTTTGTTTTACAAAATTTGGCAAAACATGTTTTGAATTAATCACTTTAATGATTGAAGTTACTTCTGGTTTTATTTTTTTATTTATTTATTCATTTTTTGAATTCCAATATATTGTCTTATTTTACTAGTATATACATATATATATATATATATATATATATATATATATATATATAAAGTTCACCCCGTCCTCTATAGAAAAAAGGAGCAATATCCATATTTGTACTTTCCATCCATTACCAATCTAAATATTGTTTGATAAATATGTTCAGCTGAAATAGATACCCACGTGTAGGAAACATATGACAAAATATTGACAAAACATTGACTAAGTAAATAAGCCCCAAACCCGCTTTTGTTTTGGAGATTGGAAAATGAATGTTTTGGCGATAGGCTGTACATTTCACAATTACAAGCATCTAATGCCCTGTTTTCAGTTTCAGTACGCGAAAGTATTTAGAAGGCATCACGTAATATGTATCTCTGTTAAGTATGTCAAGTCTAAGTGGGTTATGGAAAAACCGAAGTCTCCGGAGTGTTGTTAGCAAAAAAAAAAGAAAAAAAAAAGAATCGTTTATAAGGGCTGTCACGATTTAAATTCTCTCTCTCTCTCTCTCTCTCTCTCTCTCTCTCTCTCATCGGATAAAATGTACGTAATATATTAAAAAAAAATAGAATACTATGAAACATACGAACCTCATTCATATAATGTGACGTTACATAGTAAATGGGTCGGAGTATTCTAATAAGATATTCGAATATTTAATTAGATAATTTCTATCGTTTTTCTTTTTTCTGTCATACATATATGATCAAAAGGTATCAGAATTGACTCGTATCGATTATCCTTCATTAAATGCACGTACAGTTAGGCCAACACCTAAATCCTTTATTGGCAATTGATCCACAAAAAGGATTTCCTGTCAGATTGGTCTCCCGCAAAGATTTGATAAGGGCGGATCTAAAGTAGGGGCACTGCATAAAACAAAACCTGGTGTGTATATTTTATGAGGAGCAGAAATATATGGTCAATAGAATGGTTTAGTTTTACAAATGTTATGAATGGCAGTGGTGGTAAAATATTGTGAAATCATTAGCTATGGTTTACATGGTAACAATTTGGTTGCATACATCGTAGCAAAGATAATAAGGCTTCTACCATTAAAGGAGCATGGACACGATTTGAGCTGAAAATTTTCAAATTTTGTCCCCATTTTTTATGTTGCAAATGTTTAACTAAGATATTTCTAATGGTCAGCAAAAATTTTGAATGTCATTTTTGGAGTTCCATGAGATGTACAGAACTCACAATTCTTTGTTGTGCAAACAAAGGCGAGTGTCATGTTTTTGTTTACATAGGTGAAATATACTAGTAAAAATTTCGTTTAAAACACATTTTTTCCCAATCTACACGTTAATTAGGGGAAAAGTTTAACATTGTCGAGTGTATGTCACATTTAATTTTGTTTTAAACATGGTATTGTCTGTTAAGCAATATAAATGTAAACAAAAACATGGTACGAACCTTGTTTACATAACAAAGAACCGTGTGTGCTGTATCTCACTTGTAACTCGAAACCTGATATTTAAGTTTTGGTTGACCTTAAGAGATATTCTAAATATTAAAAATGGAAAAATAAAATTTGAAAATTTTTTAGTTCAAATCTTGTTCACGACCCTTTAAAAACAATTCATATTATATGCGTAAAAATATTGAAATGATTACTGATTTAAAGTGAAAGAGAATCTGTTTGTCTGTTCATGTGTATTCAACTGGTCGTGGTAGCCTAGTGTTTTGGTCGCAACCAGAAGTTCGATTCTCAACCCGACGCTGCGTCACAACTGTTTGTTTGCCAAGCTCCAAGCATTAGTGAAGGTCATATGTGTTTCGGATACGTCCTTAAAACGAAGATCTTGTCTCACAGGAGATAATGGCACGATAGAGAACCTTCATTGTTACGGACTTCAGCGCCATACATGGGTAAAAATTTGTGGCACTTCACTCAAACCTGGTGACGTCTTTATACGAGTCTAATGGGATGTAAAACATAGCGTAAAAAATTACAGTAGGTATGCTGAAAATGCTTATTTATGTTGCCGAAACTGGGAATGGTTAGAGATACGAGCAGGGATTCAGGGGGAAATGAGTTGATTTATGAGGTAATACTCCTCTTACAAAGTAGAAAATATTCCTTTGATATATAGTCGAGAGATTCGTGTTTAAATCTAGGTACTTTAATTCAAAAGCCACTGGCTGATTTTCTAGCTGCCCTGTATTAGAACATTTGAGAAGGGAAATTTAGACCAACATCGAAAGCCATGTGCAGCACATCACATGAAGTATGGAAATCAAAAATTTTTGTCAATCATGATGATTCCATTATTTACTTTACTTTATTATACAGTTGATTTCCTATGATTAATAGCATTAATTGCAGTTGATAACCTTTGATGAATCACGTGACACCTCGTAATCACATCCATACATGGTGTATACATGTACTTTCAAAGAAGATAATTATTCTATAATCTAGAATAAAACATAACCCAATGTACAGTATTGTACTGTATGTTAGGGACAAACTGTTTATTGTTTACTTGACAGATATTTTATGAATAAGAAGGACTAAACCAGAACTTAATCTGTTGTTTCATTGTCTCATCAAAAGTATTCATATGGAGACACCAGACGCTGTTGGACTTGGACCTGTGTAAAACATGCCCTCACTTCTGAACAGAACGTTTTGATTTTAAGGTCTCATTCGAAATAAGCGAACGCCCGACACTAGAAGTGAAAGTCACAGGTCATGTGAATATGACATTAAACACGGAGGTCCTATTCACTACCTAATTTAACGACAGATGTCTGTCACACTAGTGAAGAGCGCAACTGTTACAAAATTGAAACCATGAGAAGGAAGGAGGTTTAAGTTCTGATGAAATTGCTTTACTCTGTGATGAAGTTGCTCTACTTCGTTTTTCTACCATGGAATTTACCCGTGGGGATCCGGAGTGTTAGAATACATCCTCAGTACCCTCTTGCTTGTCGTAAGAGGCGACCAAATGGGGCGGTCCTTCGGATGAGACCGCAAAAACCGAGACCCCGAGTCACAGCAGGTGTGGCACGGTAATGATCCCCCCTTGCTCAAAGGCCATAAGCGCCAAACATAGGCCTAAATTTTGCAGCCCTTCACCGGCAATGGTGATGTCTCCGTATGAGTGACAAATTCTCAAGCGGGACTTTAAACAATATGTAATCAATAAATCTACCATGAAATCCAACTCACAAAATATTAAAGTCGATATTTAGATAATGCCTCAATTGTAAGTCTGTAGACCTGTATTGACATTGATAAGCCAATATATTTACAATGTTATCATATATAACGTTAAAATACGTTTCCCTTTATGACATGCATGCCCCTCCAGCTATCAGAGGCAGTAATATCGTTATTAACTTCTAGGTTAAGGTACGGGAAGGTTTTCAAGCGTTTATTGTGAAGCAATGTGCATGTCAAAGATTGCAAACAACTCTAATTGAAGTCCTGATATATATATATATATATATATATATATATATATATATATATATATAGAGAGAGAGAGAGAGAGAGAGAGAGAGAGAGAGAGAGAGAGAGAGAGAGAGGCCGGCCATATAGTGTTCAATCATACAGGGGCATACACTTCTATCATAAGATTTAATTAACATTTTACAAAGTACACGCACAATTAATGTATTTTTATGGAACTTTCTACTATTGATAGTACAGGCTGAACTCTGGAACTCTCTCTTTGTCGCTTTCTCACCTTTGATGTATATTTGATATTATCATCACGAAGCGTGTTAAATTTGACTTCAATACATTATCACGTGATTATTGCCTCCTACCTGAAAACATAGTATTTTTAATTTAGTGTTATTTTGGCGGCCCGATATCATAGGGTTATTGAACTTATACCGGTAATAATGACCAAATTGGGTTTGAAAAATTCAAGAACTTGTGAGCGATATTTCAAATCTAACGAGAGGCAGTTTTCACCAATGTAAGTTTAATAGCTCCTCTGTCATATAGATAATCTATATTTCAATTGTTTTATGTTAACAATTCAATACAAAAGAATAAAAATTGTGAAATGAAATAAATTTTTCCTAAGTTTTTTTATTGTATGATTTGCCTTAGAATCATATCCTTTAAAATCATTAATTTTTTCGGGGCAAATTTTAATGAAATGTTATACCTTGTGGACTGCAAATTGCCATTGGTATATGAAAGATGAAACATCGAATGGATTATCTTTTGAAGTTGTGAATTCATGTGGATTGACATTAATTTTTTTTCTAGCGAAATATGATTTCCCGAAATAATCAAAACTCATCGAACAGATAGAGGCTTGTTAATTTGGTTTGAAGAATGGAATGAAATTGATAATTGCTTTTATATTGTTTAAAAAGTTAAGGGTATGAATATCTGTTTCTGTGTTTAAATTTAGGTTGCCATTGTAAAATTTTAAATTAAATTGAATTTTCCATACAAGGATGTGTACGTCTGTCTGCTTTGATTTAATTTTACATCACTAGGGTAAATACTTCTCATCGTGAATTGTCAAACGTCGATTATATAACTCTCAATGGATCAAGAATAGACACGTGATAGTTAGATCACATGCATTCTGAAAACACGTGGAAGAAGGAAGAATGAGTTAGAAATGACGAGAACTGCTGAGAGCAGTTAGTCTTGTTCGTTTTGAACGCTGTAAGTATTTAACAATATTAATAAACGGTGCAAAATATTGTGTCTTATATATAATTTGCGACAGAAAACGTAATTGGAGATCGAAGCGTACAGAATCCCACACAATACCTAGATTATCGATCAAAATACCGATTTCGCGAATGGTGAATACCACTATTCAAGTTCAGTTATTCTCTCAGACCAAAGAATTATATATGACAAAGCAGAGAAACAAAGAATTGAATACGAACAGTATATATATATATATATATATATATATATATATATATATATATATATATATTGTCTTAATATTACATATTGTATTTTATTCATATTCATAATAAAATTTCCATTCAAATTCTCTCACATAACCGGACCATCTCAGAAGATAATGATTTGTAAAACGAAATTTCATAAATGTTTTTCTCAAATTATAGATTATTTATTTATCTTTTAAATCCAAAGTTTGGTTTAGAAATTTCATATGCATGACCTTTGGATTAATCTATCATCGCTAGCAGGTAAGTATAAACTGGTTTTTTAAACTTCTGTTTGGCAGTAGCATAACTGATTCCAAACTTGCAAAACCTTGCCCAAACAAATATTTTAACAGCTTGTGTAAATGAATGCTTGAAAAGAACATTTAAAATTTTATTTTGTGGACATGAAAGTAAATTGGCCCACTGCGAAATAATTCTAATATACACATTGACCTACAGAAGAAAACATTCTGCTTATCCATAAATTGATTTGAGGGTGTGCAACTTTGAAATATTATGACTTTGAAAAAATGAAGATAAAGGTACGCTATACATTTTATGACGTCAAGATTTTACTATCACTAACTACACCAAATCCATAGAGCAGTCCTGGTATTACCCACAGTGGTGTAGCTATCATTGACGCCAAAACGTCCGTCCGGGCCTACACATCAATTTGACGACAACAAGAAAGATTGTTAATGTTTCATTTAATTATGCATGGTTTTATGGCTAGAAAAACCCATAAATGTAACCTAGAAAGTCTCAAAACCCATGAGCTTCCAGGGGCTTCGTCCCCTGGACCCCCATCAGGTCCTTGCCCTGGACCCACTGGGGGTCTTAAGACGGTCCTCCAGACCCCCAGCCTATTCTGAATTTGTCACTGTGCGAACACTTCACTTCCAGGCTAGCTACACCACTGACAAACATTACAAAAACAGTCAAGACGAAGTTGAGCTGGTGAATAATCTGGTCGAAGTTTTTTAATCACACCTTACATAGCACGTCTCCATATGAGTGAAAAATTCTCAAGCGGGACGTAAAACAATATATAATCAATCAATCAATCCTTACATAGCTTTCTGTGCCTGTTCACATAAATAGTTTAGGATCCGGACCGTGAAAATTCAATACTTGCATATTTGAATTTCTTCACCTTTTCAATACGTTCTTTGTAAAATAAGAACTCTTTGTCGTTGAGCCTTTAGAAAAAAAACAACCCCGAAATTTATGTTTTTTTAACACATTAATCTTCAGTTTCTACTGAGAAATGATAATTCTAATTTCCCCCAGATATTTGAAATGACATTCAGAAAATATCAAGGCCGCGAAAGTGCAAAACACTGTACCCACATATTTGTAATTTGTAAGAGAGAAAGAGAGAGAGAGAGAGAGACGATTTCATAAAACATTTTTTTTGTTATTACATGTAGAAAGAATTATATTTTCGATTTTTATGATTTGCGTCCCAGTCTGACAAAATTTGTTCAAACCAAACTAATTGTAAATTGTAACCCATGACGCATGTCTTTGATTAGTTTGGTGTAATCGAAGTAAAACAGGTTTCTTAAGCAAATTATTACATTATATATATATATAAAGAAATATGTTTCTTCACTTTCTTTTAATTCGGTTGAAACATATTGATTAAGGTCATTGTAATGTAAAAGGTTGTTAAGCTATCGGCAAAGCTTTGAAAAGTTGAAACTGTAACTTTTTTTTAACCTGTTACTTAGGGGAAACACTTTACTCGTCAAGATGAACATTTGACATTGAGACGTTTACCGTGAGCGGTTTTTTTTTTATATATATGAAAAGCAGATTTAATGATGATAAAAAAAAAAACAGATGATAAATTTTCTCTATAGCTGACCTACAATAGGAAGATTATCAAATGAAATTCTGTGTATGAAAGTATTTGTTTCTTTTGTTTATCATTGACAATTTGTTTTAATTTTCGAATTCGATAATTGTATTATATGTCATAAATAATGCTAAAACATTAGGAATGTTATAATAATATATAAACATATTCTTTTATTATGTATGATATCATTTCTGCAGTAACCTGATATCACAGAAAATTGATATTTTCTTGCTCAATACGACGCTGTAACTACACAAGCCCGAACGTAGACTCTTGTCTTTTGAGGATAGCTATTTGTATGGTACTGACCAAGAAAATATCATTAATTGTTCTATTATATGATTGAATTGATAATTCAAAACATTGATACCAACTACTAAAGCCTACAAAACGATACCTGCTTGACCAATTTTGTTTAGAGCTAGCGTGCGATACCTTGCCGAAAGCAATGAGAGACGCTTGTTTTGTTCATTATCTCATCGAATAAATAAAAACATCGAAACCGATTATTGCAGCCTACCAACAATACCCGAAGGGCCTTCTTTGTTTACAGCTAGAGTGCAAGACATAGCGAAAAGTGAATAGAGACTGAAATTTTCACTGGACAACCAATCGCATGAATTGGAAATTCACTATTAGTATTTGGTACAATGTTGGAAAAATAAAATATTAAATTGACATCGAAAGCACCTGGAGGTGAATATGACGTTCTATTTGTTTTTATTTTTTCTAGTTTACTGGATCTTAGCCAATAATTATTCAATCGCATATCAAGATATGATCGACCACCCACCCACCCCCCTCTCCCGTGGGGGATCCGGATTAGAATAGGTCTAAGAGACGACGGTTCTTCGGATGAAACCGCAAAAAACCGAGGTCCCATGTCAAAATAGGTATGGCACGGTTAAGATCCTTCCCTGCACAAAGGCCATAAGCTCCAAGCATAGACCTAAATTTTGCAGCCTTTCACCGGCAATAGTAACGTCTCCATAGGGATGAAAGATTCTCGAAAGGGGAGTTAAACAATACACAACCAACCAACCCCCACCCCTGTTCACCCTCTGATGATAACCAGTATATCAATGATACAAAGTAAGAAAAAAAGTATGCAAAATGAATACGAAATATGGTTACACCTGATGTTTGTAGCATAAAATACATTTTAGAGACCATTATACAAAAACGTGAAAAGTAATTAATTTGTTTGTTCCATTCGGTTCCAACAATAGCTCGCTTCTTGTGTTCAGTTATATATGAACTTTCCAACTAAGAAGCAAAGCCATTCTGAATTATAATTTTTTGTCCTTTTGCATTTTGTCGGAAAATGTATTTAATGTAGTTATGAAAATACACGATTCACGAAGGAAAGTTATCTGATGCAGTTCTTATATTAATTAAAAAAAAAATGGCAAAGCATTTCAGTGACATTATAGATATGAAATTAAACTCGTTTTAAAAGTACATAGCTCTGTTGATTACGTGTTTGTGTAGACGGGTGAATGACCATCACGCGACCGATTTTCATTGTTTTCTGACAGGAAACTCATCTGAATAAAGACCAATATTTATTGTACTTTATTGCCTGTTTTCATAATATATTGTGTGCCAACGTCGCAACACATCAGGGAAACACTATAGGCTCTCTTCGAGTTTTTAGAAGCTTATATAGGTGACAGATTTTAGTTTTAAGTTTACATGGTTCGATACAAACCCTAGCATACTCATATTCAGATCTACAGCAATGAAATCTACATCTCGTTGATGCATGTATGAGATTATAGACGCAGTTATTTTGACTATAACCGCAATTGTCCCATCTTGCTTAAGATATCAGTAACCAATATTGTAGGAAATTGATATTTCCAATGTACAAGAGGTAAATTTACAAATTCATATATAAACAGTTTTAAGATCTCTCTCTCTCTCTCTCTCTCTCTCTCTCTCTCTCTATATATATATATATATATATATATATATATATATATATATATATATTAAATGTACATATGTACTAAATAATAAAATTATATGGTTTTCAACTAACAAATGTTTAATGTATCTGTAATGACGACATATAACTTAACGCAATGTAAGCTATTTGATTTCATCCCATATGAAATAAATAAATCTGAACTTTAAATTCATTTTTGACTAATTTAACTCGCGGAAATCTTTGATTGACTTTAGTTGTATAATGTACGCATTGTGCTCGTCTTCACACACGTGGTCGTAAAGAAAGCAATGGCGTCAGCGATTCATGACATCGAGTTCAGCGAATTTAAATATGGAAATGAGGTTTTGTGTTTGTTTTACGTTCCGTCGAGAATTTTTCAATCATATTGAGACGTCACCAGCTGTAGGTGAAGTACCACAAATTTAGACCTATGCTTAGCGCTCAGGGCCGTAGCAGTGAGGGTTCTTTAAAGTGCAAACGCCTGCAGCGACTCAGGGCATCCGTTTTTAGGTCATATGATTCTCACAACTAAATGCCGAACTTTTGGCAAAGGAGCAATCACTACCTATGTTCACGTCTTAGGTTTGACCCGGCCATGGCATGAGTGAGGCTTGAACCTACGACTTCCCGTTTACAAAGTGAACGCTCGACCACTTGCTACCGCGAAGTGGTCAGCGCTCAGCTCGTTTCGGAAAGAAAGTGTGTAAAAAGACAGGCTATATTTTGAAACTGTCTACAACCGTAGTTTTTTTAAATGCCTTTTTAATAGATTGTTTTCATACATTTCATTCACAGAATACCGTAGTACTGATATCTTTATTAAAATCTGCCATAAAAATATTGATTGATTCTATATTGTCTAACGTCCCTGTTGAGAATCTTTCTCTTATATGGAGACGTCACTATTGCTGTCAAAGGGCTGCAAAATTAGGCCTATGCTCAGCGCTTATGGCCTTTGAGCAGGGAGGGATCTTTAACGTGCCACACCTGCTGTGATACGGTCGGGGCCTCGGTATTTGCGTTCTCATCCGCAGGACCGCCCCATTTAGTCCCCACTCACAACAAGCAAGTGGTATTGAGGATCTATAGTAACCCGGATCCCCATGGGGATATTGGAGTATGTGTACCTTCAAAAGAATTTAAAAAGCAGTTTGTTTCGATCATTTTCATTCTCAGAAAAGAATTATTAGGTTGTATTGACTGAAAGCGTAAAAAATACAACTAATTAGAATATTGCAAAATTTCAAAAGAACAATAACTCGTCCAGAATCAGGATGCTTGTGAATAAGTATATATACGTAAGACCAATTTCTGTATTTTGATTATGCTTCTCATTGTGGAGAAGTGAATAAACGTATAAAAATAAACAGTCGTCTTATAGCTTGCAAATTTGATGGATTTAACGTAATAAGTTGAAAGAAAAGCAAAAACACAAATTAGTTCAAAGTCAAATCAGGGTATTAGTTGCTTTGATCGTATGCTAAGTACTATTTAACGTAAGCATAGAGTGCTTTAGACACTATCATCCGAGTATTGCTACTAAACAAAAACGTGGAATTATTTTTTTAAAAAGTGAAGATAATGAACAGCAATCAATCTAATAAATCCTATCAAGAATCCAAAATTAAGAGTGGGGCAAACACGTACCCCATTTGGTATAAAACACGTCTGTCAGCATTGGACCTAATAGCAGGCCTGTTGTATTTGCAAACTACATTTTTATAAAGATCATAGAATTCGTAAAATTACGATTTTAAACAAAGCTGTTGAAACCCCTGCAACATAAACTTATTTATCAGTTGCCTATCTCGATTGAAAAATTGATCATATGAAGAACATGTTCTCAGCTGAAAGACACACACCGATATGCAAATGATCATAAGAATATAAGCGTAGGTCAACAAATAAAGGAGCACAATTCGTGCACATGGAATTTCGACAGACTGTTGATTTGATTTGAACATATTTTATTGCATAGATGTTATAACAAAAAGATTAGGCACACGTTCTTAAAACTTAGAACGCCCTCTTCTATGATAATAAGATATACAAAATAATGTTCAAGAAATGAAACACAATGGATCAAAGGTCAAAATATGATTAGATTAACTGCATAAAGCAAGTATATAAGAAATCATGTCAGTATATATGCATGTACAAAACACAATATAATTTACATGTAGTACGTGCAAAATAAACGCAATAAGATGTAATATTAACTCAAAAACGACCAGATCTCTATGAATAAATGCACATTAGAAAATAAATACTCGTTTTCTTTGGTACTGATTGAATTATCCCCCCATAATAAAACACGTGTGTCACTATATGTAAACTATCCATTCTAAAATGGCATTAAATAAATCATTTCTTTGAGCAGTATATTTCGCACATGAGAAAAAGAAATGGCAGGCATCTTCTTGTTTTACCGCAAGTGCACAGAGGACTGTCAATGATGGTGCATCTAAATAAATCTCTATTCAATACACAGTTATGTCTTAGACAGACTGTTGGAAGACCTGATCATCAATGACTTGACAATGAGGAACTTCAGCATCACGCAAGGGAATCAAGACACATTCTATTCGTCCAATGAGCTGATCTGCAATCCATTGGACGAATTGGACATGTCCCAATTCGCTCCTTAGAAAATATATTGAATAAAGGAGAAAGCAATAAACATGTAATTGTTGAGTAAAAACGATTGTAGATATAGCGTGGATTTAGAGCCAGGTTTGTCTGTACACCCTTCCCTATCTTTAACCATCTTATATAAAACATTTTCGTTCTTGGTTTGCTCTGCGAGGTCGCCCTGAAGATTTGACATATATATATATATATATATATATATATATATATATATATATATATATATATATATATATATGTGTGTGTGTGTGTGTGTGTGTGTTTGTGTGTGTGTGTGTGTGAATATGTCATATGTAGGGGCTGTATGCTCGAAGGCCAAACAAAATTGTAGATATACTAGTAAGTATGAAATATTCCAGTAAACATGTCGATATGACCTGTAATTATTCTGCTGGAATATTTTCAATGATCCGCTAACAAATTTGTGAAAGTAAAGCAGAGCGATAGTTTTATCACATGTGGATGTGTAAAAAATCCTTTCACTAAGTAGAAAAGATCTCACTGATGGTGAAGGTAGAAGCTGAATAGGAAGATAATGCGCGATTCTTGTCATCGTATGTTGTGCCTTTTAATTTTGTGTCGACATTTTGAGACTTCTCCTCATTAACTCGTTGTTATTGAGGGAATACTTAATAACGTTGAATGAGCGTTAGTGACCGTTTGGATCAGTGTCACTGGGGCTGAAGTGTCAATGGTATTGTGTAAATAATAGGAGTGTTGGTAAATCAAATTTGCGGGTACGGGGAGTTGGTACCCCCGTGAAGTGTAGATAGGAAGGGATGGTGGTATCCCCTTCCACTAGGTGTCCGAGAGAGGTGCTTGTATCCTCTGCAAAGGTATACAGTCTCAAAAAGACTCCTTAGGTCTCGGTGAAATCTTGTGAATGTAAAGAGGGCAAACTCATGATCAAAGTTGATATTCATAGAACAAGTCGGAAAGATCATTGTATGTACATTACGAATGTTTGTATATCCACGTTCTCTGCGGTCCTAAATACGTAGACCCGGTCCCACAATATAAGGCAGACAGATAGCCTGACCCCCTACACGTTTCAGTACATTTATATATTGGACAGTGAAACCTGTCTAACCCTCTATGCTGTGCGAGATGAATTTCGTGTCGGATTAGACAATGCGTCAGATTTCACAATGCAGAGAAGATTTAAAAAGAAAAATGAGAATTTCATAAACGTCATCGTAGTTCGCAGTGAAACGGATTAGAAAAGTGTTGGATTAGACGGTTTGAACTGTATTTTTTGCTTATGTAATTTCATTCAGAATAATAACGTCCAGTGACTCATCTCATTTTATGTACTGGATGACTGATTCCGCTAAAGATAAAGTAAACCCATTTTTGCATTTTGTAATCGACATAAACAGTGAATATTTTTTGAAGGTCAATGGAATAAGAGGCCCAATGTGTACTGAAAATACAGACGAAATATTTACAATGCGCAGAAAAACTGCACTACCTATTCATAATCTATGAAGCAAGTTTCGTTCATATACTTTATATCTGAATGACACATTTACATTACCCTATGCTTGATGCTCAGGATGAACAAATGTATCGCCATATTAAGCACATTTACTAAGTTGAAAGCGTTCAAGCGTTGCCAGCATAACTCCTGCAGAAAGAGGTTGAAGACCTCAAATTTCCAAATTCTACTCATTCACTAGCGAAACATGACTATTAAATCCATGTATATCATACTATCATCAGCTACAATGGAAAAGGACACCGTATTCTTTCTCCTGAATAAAATATAACGTTGGATAGCTAAGTTGTGTTTTGTTAACGAATTTTTGTACCAAACAGCATTTTGTTCTAATATTGAATTCTTTCCTCTGCATATTATATAACGTGGATTAGCTAAATGTTTGTTGGACGTAGCTTCGTTTTCAACAGCATTGTTATTCTGAACATTTTGTAGCTTTATGGAATTATTTTCCCTGTATAAAATATTACGTGGATTACCAAATTGTGTTTTGTTAGACAAAGTTTCGTATTTAACAGCATTCCCACTCGTATGAGATATCATGCACCAATACAGGATTTTGACAAGGCAAAACAGTGTACAGAAAATTTGGGTGGATTTTTCTTAAAAGTAAATATTCAATATGTTACCGTGAATATGGTTGAAATGTCAAAATAAAAAAAAAAAACAAGTTTTTTAATTTTATTCCTGGGGACATTTTTCAATGCAAGGTCAATTTGCATGTTTTCTAATTCTTTAAATAATCTATTGCAGGTATAAATTTTCTTTGGTAGTTTTCGTTGAATTATATGATAAAGGACTGAGTGCTTCTAATGTTGATGATAGTCGTAGAATATAACAAAAGTATGACAGGTTTGGAAACGTCCAAATATGGGCAGATTGACGTTGACATTGTTAAAAATAACATGTACAGAAGGTTCGCTAGCTAAATTACTATTTTAGCTGGGTCAAAACTCGCATTTGATAAACTGGCATCTCGAAAGGAAGTTATATTTTGCATGTACCTCTAGATAACATTTATCTTCTATATTTAGATATGGTTTAAACTCTCTCCACGCCTTGTAAGAAAATTAATTTTGTCGTACAACTCTTTTCTATCATTCCTGTCTCTACGTTGTGGAAAAATGCCTCTCCTTCAAGACAAATACAATTTTGATGTATGACTTCAGGGGAGACCAAACCAAATCCAGTTCGAGAAGCGTTATATCAAAAAACAAAAAAATCGCATTCACGATGTCAGTTACTAATTAGAAGAGAATAACGTGTGTGAAAACGCTCCACAGTGATCTTACGTCAGGTTCAGGTATTCCTTTAATGCTTGTGTTTGTTTACGTGGGCGAAATATAGAAATCATGCGTAAAAATATCGGTATTGGAAGTCTCTCATCGTCAAAGACCTCGTCATACATGTCATGTGATCATAGAACCCACGTGCCTATGTAAAATAAGACCTACATAATAGATATAATGAATGTGCTAGTGCATACCGTTCAAGAACATTGTTATTCTAATTTATGTTAAGTACGTGAAAACAAGCCCATCATCAATTTTCGGTTCTTAATGTAGGCACAACAATCACATTTATAATCTCCATATTTGGTATTTAACAAAGAATGTGACTAAGGTCATTTAAAGTAATAATGAAAGAGCAGTGGGGGATCCAGAAAATTTATAGGAGTGGGGCTGGACCCAAGTGTCTACCCCCCCCCCCCCCCCATAAAAAAGGGGGGGGGTGTGCTAGGGTTAACGACCCCAAATTAGCAAAAATAAATAAGTTTTTTGTTGAAAATATTCAATCAAAATGGGGTTGAAGGTGTAAACTTCGTAACCCTCCCTAGATCCGCCACTAAAAGGAGTCTCTGAACAGTAGTTTAGTCAAAGGAAAAACCTGTGGAAGGTCTGTTGGTTCACTGTATGTAACGCCTATTGAATGTCTTTGGATGGTGTGTTCTATATAACAATGCAAAGGAAGACAAGCATGTACTGTCTATATATATATATATATATATATATATATATATATATATATATATATATATATAAAGTTTTATATATCTTCTACTTATGTAAATTACCAACTCTGGATTTCATCCCAAATATAAATCCTTTTAAACCATTTTTAGAAAAGGATATTTCAGACTATTGCCATCATATAAATAAAGTGTGGAGGTAGAAGGCGTTATTTTGCAATGCAAGGTAGTACTTTCACCATTTGTAATGGAGTTTTATTATTTGCAACTGATAATCACACTGGATGGTGTGTTCTATATAACACTCCAAGGTCAAAACTGTGTGGGAATTAGTTTTTTTTTTTCCTTTTGAGAAATGAAGGGGAAAAAATCTCTCGCCAAGGGTAAAAGCGGTTTTGAATACAGATCATATGTTTCATGTTTCTGCACGTCAATTTTAAAATGAATTAGACTTTAGCACCTAAGATAACAAATGGAAATCATCATTCAAAATCTGATATCATTCAATACGGCGACAATAAAACCTGACGAACTTTCATAGAATCCCTCATAGATCAACACATCAAATTTATTATCAATGTTGACTGAATACCCTGAGCAAATTCTGTCTGTGTTTTACAGACACTGCTTGTATAAGCCGCCTACTAGTTTCTGAAGTTCTGACTCAGTAGTACTTATTGCAGGTAGTTAGTCACTAAACACACAGACTGCAGCAGATAACCACGTCTTACTTTCTCAGGTACTTCCTACAGTTAAAAGAGGGAAGAAGATCTATTTGTAAAGACGAATTGTTATCAATAAACGTATGAAGCAAATGTTTACATCGTCTTAACTATACAGGTCCTTAATTACTAACATCACTATAGCTAATGATGTTTTGTCAGGGAATCTTTAATAAGTAGCAAACATGTTATTGATAAATGTAGAGAACATAAGAAACAATTAACTCCGAAAACTAAAGTAAATTTTTTCCCCCCCCGGTTTGTGTTCAATATATAACAATTCCAGTCGATCTACTCGAGATCTGGCAGGTATTGACGTCTTTTGGTTTAATTATTCATCACTGTATGCACAAACACGACAATATAAATAAAATGATATGCAATTTATTTGCAATACCATGCATCATTGTAACTGCGAACTCTTGACATGGTATTTGGGTCTAAGTTTTCATGTTAGATAGCTACACGTGTACAAATGTATATCTATATCTGTACAAAGACACATATAAGTCTGTACATGTTCTGTATTTATAGCATCTATATCTGTATAAAGGCACATTTATGTCTGTTCATATACATCTGCAGATATACATGTATATAGTATATACAACTGTACATGAACAACTATATATGTCTGTACAGATATATAAATCTATCTATCATCTATCTGCCTATCTATCTATCAATGATAGAGAGCACTAAAATGACCAACGGTGCGAACAATTAGAGAAATCTTATGGACTACTTGTCCCTTCCTATGAACAATGAAACAGTTTTACACAAAAGAATGAAGATAATGAACATTGATTTAATTCCGCAATTCTAATAAAACACACACATGAAGAGAATAGGGCAAATAAGGACTCCTGGACACACCAGAGGTGAAATAAGGTGGCTTCCCCTCTCTCTATTTATGTATTGATCTATCTATTTAGCTCAAAGACCGCAAGCAGACTTTCACCTACAATGCTGACTTCTCTATATGAATGAAAAATTTGCGAATGTGTGTGTGTGTGGGGGGGGGGGGGGGGGGGGGGGGGGGCATTAAACAATATACAACCAACCACTCAACCATAAAAAAGTTCTATGCATAACTTTTATAACTTAATTAGAAGCATTTTTTTCTTTCTTTTTTCGTTTGTTTCTTTTCTTTCTTTCTTTCTTTCTCTTTGTTTGTTTGTTTGTTGTTTTTTTGTTTGTTTTTTTTTTTAATTTTGGTTGCTTTTCGAGAGAGAAGGAGAATGGGGGATCTCATTCTCTAAAAATACGAATTTAGAGTGAATGCTCTTTTTTTTTATTTCACTCAATTCACAAAAAGTGCATGTATCAAAATATGAGTCGAGTTATTCGTGACGTATGGGGTTGTACGACAACCAAGTGACACACGCTGTATAACGTAGATAGGAATGACCGACAGCCTACAGATGATATGTTCATATGGTCCTCACCTTAAAAATTAAAACCCGGCCTTAGGTATGTACTTATAACCACGATTTACTTTCTACGTATGGTTAATTAGTAACACCAGGAGAAAGATAAATAATTCTAATTACAAAATTATTTATTAAAGTGGGAAAATACATCAGGCAGAGACAGAACAGACAGGGGTTCTTATTGGAGACAAAGATAGGTGAACATTTTCAGTGATAGTGTTTCATACCAATGGTCCAATCCTGTCTCTCTCTCTCTCAAAAAAAAACAAAAAAAAAAACACATCTGCATAATTACACAGAAAATGAATTGTGAAATTCTGTATTGAATTATTGTAGTTTTTAAAAATCTTGAAATTAACTGACATGTCGAGGGCGGATCTTTGGATGTTAAATAATTTACAATTGTTTAATTATCAATGCGTATGTGGTTGGTTGGTTGGTTGTTATAATTAGTCACGTCTTTATTGAAAATTGTAAATTTGTGAAAGACGTGCAGTAGAAAGTAGAAAGACAATCTAAGATGATTAAATTGTAGTCAAACCTTTATCCATTCATTCAATTCTTTTCACTCATTCATAAATTTTATTAAAAAGATTGAAACAATCGTGAAAGTTAGGAAAACCCTTATATAGTAAATAAAAGGAACCACGAAGTTGATATTTGTCAGTAGCCACGGGGGTGGGTGGTTAATGTTGGGTTACTCCTGAAAGTTTAATGATAAAAGCATAGAAACAAGCCTATCTAAAATTCATTAATGAATTCCAAGTTGTATATCATCAATTCCTGTTAAAACATATACCTCAACTGCTGTGAAAAGTGTCACTCGTTTTTCATATTTGGTACACGCGTTCTCGACATCATCATCCAGTGATGACAAATTAGTAATCAGAAAATGGATGTACATAATTACAAAATTATTCTAATATTTGACAAAAATTAATCAAAATGTTCTTTGGATTACAGCTTACTATTTTCAGTCGTGAATAATATGTGTCAAATGACACTTGCATAGCTATAGGTAAATGTGGTGTAGGTGTCGTGATTTCCATGTGTCATCTCTCCGCTCCCATGTCTGGTAATGTAGCGGCAAAGATAATAGCTGACATGGACCGAGTAATGTTTCCGGCATATTGTACATTGAATTACCTCAGGAGATCAGTTTTTTGATCCTTCCGTTTTCTTATTGGAAAAAAAATACAGAAAAAGTAAGTAAATTGGTTTTAAAAATTCCATAAAATGTCTATGGATCAATAAAACAGTGAAAAAAAATATTTTTTTTTCTGTTTGGAAATATCAAAAGTTGAATCCGAGGGCGCATGACGGCCTATCAAATTAATGTTATCAATTAATACTATATATAAATGACAGTTCTTCGTTTGTTATGGGACAGAACTGTCTATGAAAAATACATAATGTGATATCGAAGTCACTGTTTCTGTGGATAATGTTCTCATCATACGGTACTGAATATCAAAAGAAAACATCCCTCTAATGGCAAAAAATACAGGCAAATCTAGACAAAGAGACAGAGTTCATCAAATATATGTAACATCGAATACACGTTAAGCGAACTCCCGGAGGTACGGGCTACGAATCAATGCTTTGTACTCTTAAAGTGCATCTACATTACCATTCTACCATTATTTTCGTGCCTGGATATTAATTGATTAAATATACAAAGTACATTTTAAAGACTATATAATTGTACACTGCCATACACTCTATAATACATCATTATTGGGGGGAGGGGCTGTTCTACTTTAATAAATACTCCCAGGTTCCTCCTTGATAGCTTAATTTATCCACCCTATTCTAATATAGCATCATTAAATTTATATTGGAGACTGTAGAAGAGAAGAGAGACAAGTCTCGCGTCAAAGATATACTCGTAAATATTTGTTGAGGAAACACGAAGAGGTGGTCCGGGGGTCGAAAGCGTATTTTTTTTTTTACACAAATCAATATAATGAATTATATGAATATTGTCATTTATCAAAAACAAAAAGGAAAAAAATGTTAGCATTGTAAGTTGTAGCAAAATGGAAAATCAATTTAACATGTGCTATACAACATACATTTGACACAGAAAACCACTGCCGCTAGCTCAAGTAATATACGTAAAAAAATTCTTTTATATACACGCATAAAATTGCAGCTCAAAGAATGAAATGTACAAATGAAACTGAGATCACCACGTGTACACGATAAACTATTGATAGATAAGGGGGGTAACAACTTATCCAATATTAGGGGAAAAAATATTGAGGTAAATTGTTTAACAGGAGGAACGTAATGTCTGTTCGGCACGTAACTATCCACTGGTTTCTCATGAAATCCTTTTCTTTCTATTTTTATAAAAAGGTCGTCTTTCCTTATTTCTGTTTAATCAAATTGAGGAGACCGGAGACTTTGAGATATATTCATGTCAGTACAGCTGACAATAACAAGGTTTATCTTTTCCCCTATATTTAAAGTTGTAAGCAAACTCATTACGTGATTCCATGAACGTGATATATAACATAAACTCACATCAGAACACACCAAAAACAAAAAGATAGAAAAAGAACAGGCGCAGATGAAAGCTCAGTATGTGACAGTTTACATGAGGAGGTTGCCCTTGTAGAGTATATGCATCATGTATATAATCCATGCATCATTAACATGGGTGTTTATCAAAGAAAAATAGAGAGATTAATTTCGCTGCATTATGTGATACGTTGCAGTTGGAAGATGGCCTTGGACAGTACGTGCTGTAACCGTTTCTTAATCATTTATTGAAAAGCAACATCTCAATTATAATAGTTAAAATTATTATTATTGAAAATATCGATGTATATACAGCAGAATAGAATCGAATTTCATCTCAGTCATCATGTAACAATACTCATATTTCTCAGTGCCCTATTTCAAACGTCGATTCATTAAACATTTCATTATATATTATGTGATGAATTATATCTGTGAAAACTGCTTTATTTTGGTTTGATTTATAACAGAGAAGATGAAGTTGCAATTTAGATAAAAATATTTTTGAGAAATAATAAACATTACTGCGTATTGTAATTTTAAAATTCACTACAAAACTACATTAGCAATCTAAGCGATAGGGGTAAAAAAGAAAACAAATTAAAGAAAGTTTTTGTTTAATTTTTTAAAACGACTATTGGATATGTACGTATACAATCAACTACGGTTCCCTCTAATGCAAAGATGTATTTTATTAAATACTGTGTTCATCTAGAATTTGTTGTTCTGCAATCAATACGTCATAGGACGATGGCATTTGTTCGGAGCAAGATGGAGTTGGTTGAAGTAATTTATTTGTGCCAAAACATGCGGGTTAGCCGAGGGCATCATTAATCAAGGCTAGTGACGTCATCGAATTGATAAATGTCGACATTTAATTGAAAAATGTGTTAGCATTGGCTAGTTAATTGTCGATTTTAAAATCGCTCCAAAACCGTTGAGACATATAGATCTATTGTAAATTTTCAATCTGAATTTGCTTTCGTTGTTTAAAAAGAAATTCCCACTTATTCTTGATTATTTCATTAAAACCCGTACTCCGGGTCAACATAAGACTACAATATTAGCCTTGATTCAGAACGAAAAGTTTCTGAACCATCCCTCTGACTTTCAAATTCTGAATATTTTTCTCGCTTTAAGTGAGGATACAAGCACTTTAAAGCAGATAGTTTTCTTGAGACGACGGAAACAAACAGAGATGTCTGTGACTTCATTAAAGTACAAGTCCAAACTATCAGTCAATACAATTTAACTGATTATGTGTTGTACTGGTGCAAGACCGTTCAAAGAAGAAGACAGATTGCTGTGTGTAAAATATTACCTCCGGTGTGTTCTTTGCACTGTACTCGTGTACAGCGAGGTACCATCCGTTAACGTTACTCGTGTACAGCGAGGTACCATCCGTTAACGTTACTCGTGTACAGCGAGGTACCATCCGTTAACGTGCTTGTTCTGGTTTACACATTTTGCAAAATCTGATTTCATTTTGATCCCACTCTAATAAGACTGACTTAATTTGAAATATCTATATCATTCAAATATGAATTGTATATGATTTAATAATTTAATAACAATCTCGATTTATCGGATGAAACCTTAAGCCGGCTGTCAATTGTCATGCTAGTATTGACAGGGAATCAATAGTACACACCAGCTATAAATTTTCATTATCTTTTATTGTTGTTCAAAATTAGCATCCTGCTCCAGCATTGCTCGCTCTTCGTGACTTTCCTTACGATCATTATTTACAAATATACAATCCTATTGGTTTGTGATCTGCATAACAATGTGAGCTAATTTTAGATATGCACGTGTAGAATATTGATCAGACTCCAGGAAATGATCTTTATCTTCTATAGTTTATATAGGGCTACAGTTGAGAATCACTGGTTTGTCCGAAATGGCAACATCTTTAAATATGCTAATTATGTTAAAATATTCAAAGTTTAGTGTATATATTGTTGACTGATCGAGCAACAGAACAGGGAGTATATTTTAATCTCCGAAACCAGAAAATTGACATTTTATGCACGTGTGTAATGAAACACGCATCGTATTACTGCATTAAAAGAGGTAGAAATCTATTGAATATTCTATACATATATTTCGTGGGTTTCTCGGCCCTACAAAATAATTCATGTTCACACGAATATTATTTTATTATAGAATATAGATAACTACATACATACATACGCTGTATATATATATATATATATATATATATATATATATATATATATATACCACACACACACACACACACACGCACACACACACACACACATATACACCACACACACACACACACACACACACACACACACACACACATATATACATATATATATATATATATATATATATATATACACGATTATGACATATACCAAGAAGGAAATCTGCTTAAAAGTTTGACAAAAAGATTATTTCATTAATCGAGTATGAATATATAACATAGCAATTATCAACCATGCGATGCAATAAGCTTTGAAATGTCTGGATGCACAGCTTTAATTCGTATTTAATTTTTTTTTTTAATCACAACCGTTTATTTGTCAGTCTAACTCTAAATACTGCACGAACGATTTTAAAATACATGTATTTGAATATATAATTTCTGTAGCACCCAATATCACTGAAATGTCTACATATATAAATGTAGCGCTGTGGGGAAACGACACGCTGAGAAGGCCGCTCTATGTCGCTTGACACACAAAGAAGAACTCACTTTAGGTTCAAGTTAATGTACTTCGTTAGTGTATATTAATATCACCATTTCAAATCCAACTGTTCTAGGTGACGTGCTACAAGGATTTAGCAGCATCATGTACCTCAAACCCGTAATAAATGTACTTCTTTACTGTGCTGTTAGCCATTTTGACAAGTGGATCATCACCACGCCTGATTGATTGATTAAATATTGTTTAATGTCCCACTCGAGAATTGTTCACTCATATGGAGGCGTCACCATTGTTGGTGAAGGGCTGCAAAATTTAGGCCTATGCTCGGCGCTTATGGCCTCACCTGCTATGACACGGGGCCTCGGTTTTTGCGGTCTCATCCGAATGACCGCCCCATTTAGTCTTACGATAAGCAAGGAGGTACTGAGGATCTATTCTAACAACCCGTATCCCCACGGGGCTTGTCAGCCATCTTGAGGAGTAGAAAGTGGACCATTACCAAGTATGTGTTGGTCAGCAACCGTGACAAATGTAGAGTAGAAAATCACCATGTCTGGTCTGATCAGCCATCTTGACAGGTGGAGAGTCAATTACCACGATGCCTGTGTTGATCAGATGCACTTCTTTCAGTCGTTGCTGTAAGGTGACCGAGTATAATTTAACTCAATACATTATTGTATTCCATTTTCCCATGCGTATATTTACACCATTTTATGACAAAAACCGGTATGCATGTTTTGATGAGCATAATCATAACACAATGCAGTTCTAAGACGGATCTCACTCTTTTTGTATTATTAAAGTATTGCATGACGCATGTACTATGAACACATGAACTGGGAAGATATAAAAACTCTTATGTAAATACATCTTTTGTTTTCATACACGTCAAATTCACATTTTATCAATAGTATATTAGGCTTAATTATGATAAATTTGTACAATTAATATGCATTTTTTTCAATGAACGTAATCTTTTAAGATTTAACACTTGCAATTTTTATCGCGTTATTCTTAAATAACAAATATGGGAATTAAATGTAATGTAGATCTAAAATATTGTCTTTTTGTTTGAACATCAAAATGTAAATTAAAATGAATTCTTACTGCCATTTGGGCAATAAAAAATTGGAAAAGAAATGCATTTTATTTTTCTCCATGGTAGTCAAAGTCCCGGCATATACATAATATATAAATACATTTAGCATATTAAGAAAGAAATATACATATATCACGAATAAGAATATATTATATGGACTTTCAGACAATCCATACATTACGAACGGGAAAAACTAGTACAATGAATATTTAAATGCTACGTAAACATTACAAGCGTTGTACATACTTTTACATCTTCGCGAATCGGACACTTTACTTGCGAAAATGGCACGTGTGTGTGTGTGTGTGTGTGTGTGTGTGTGTGTGTGTGAAGACAAGGCATAACAAGATGCATTGAAAAAAATAACTATTTTCCTGTAATGCAATATATGCATAACAAATGATGATACACATGGTATAAATACATTACATAAGAAAATAATACATAGTTACTTTTTAGGAGTGAGAAAACGATTTGAATTTGAATAATTACCGGATTTACACAGACACTGATTTTAAACAAACGAGAAAGATCTCTTTAAGCATCCAAAATAGATACCTCTCAAACAAAAAGAGATATCTCCCCAAGTTATATTTAAGATATATCTCTCGAGAATATTTTAATCCTTGTCGAATGTACACGGAATGCTTCCCAATGGGAAAGTCCACCAAAAATCGTCCATATAATCAGAGACATGAGAAGTATACCCAAATATGAAAATATGATACGAACTGAAGCAATTTTTAGCTATATATATATATATATAATTCAAAATGGATAATAAAGAAGTACAACTTGATGAGGTAATGTTGGTGCATCTACAGGTACATTTGAGGTCCATGCGATATTCATAAAGCTATAAAGTTCAATAGATATTCATAAAGCTATAAATTGCAATAGATAATTCATTTACTTTTGAATGTATCCTTATTTCCCTTCAAGGGATATGGGGAATAACAATATGAATATATCTAAATGTAAGTTTAATTTTCCGACCAATTTCTAAAGAAAATCGAAGGAACAAACCATGAAGTAATTAATCATACAACTCGATAAGCTCAGTTGATGGCAACTGGTTAATGGCGTCCCAACGATGTTCTCGAACTTTCCTGCCATTTATGCATCAGTTTATTACGTCACATAAATGGCGACGGTTATGCAAAGTAGCAATCGGATTTCATTCGTCCTTTTCCGTGACCGGAAAGAAAACATGGACGAGAATCGAGCGCAAATATTGCATCAAATCGATGCATTTATTTGTCGGATGCGCGCATGCGGATGAGGTTAAAAGGCTAGAAATGAATTTCTGTATAATATGTTATTTGTAAGTTTGATTTTTCACAGCAGATTCAATTTTAGTACCACTCAAAGTCTTATTCACTAAATGGACATTGATAAAGGTCGAATAGTTCGCTATGTGCGATATCTTAGCTATAAAAGATTTATTTGCGGTTAAGGAAGTAGCCGATTTAAAACGATTGAGCTTTAAAGGAGCATGGACACGATTTAAGCTGAATTTTTTCATTTTTATTTTTAAAAATGAAATTTTATTTTTTTCATTTGTAATGTTTACAATGCTTAGCTAAGGTATTTTTAATGATCAACCAAGATTTGAATATCACTTGTTCAATTACAAGTGAGATACAGCACTCACAATTCTTTGGTATGTAAACAAGACTCGTGCCATGTTGTTGTTTACACATATATTACTTAACAGAAAACACCATGTTTAAAACAAAATGAGATAGGAAAAACATTAGAAACTATTTAAATGCGTTCAAAATTAACTTGTAAATTGACGAATCTGCTTTAAACGAAACTTTTTCTAGTATCTTTAACCTACGTAAACAAAAATATGACACGAGTCTTGTTAACATAACAAAGAATTGTGATGCTGTATCTCAATTGTAACTCAACAACTGACAGTCAAATTTTTGCTGACCATTAGAAATACATTAGTTAAGCTTTGTAAACATTAAAAATGGGAAAAGAAAATTTGAAAATTTTCAATTTAAATCGTGTCCATGCCCCTTTAAGACACATCTCTCAATGTTAGAGTTTCTTTCTGAAAATCTGTAAGAGATGTCTTTGTACCGTTAAGTGATGTCTTTTTTTCTTACATTCATAAAAAGAGATACATGCATAAATCTCATTAGATATCTTTCAAAATTTAAGAGATAAATATATCCTTTTTTGAGCGAAAAGTAAACCTGCTAGCTTGTAGTATGTTATACGCATTGCATATGACTGTGTGTGCGATTGAAAGCGAGCAGACTATATTAAGTCGGTGACAAACTCAAAATAGAGCCAACAGACTAAACAAAGGATGGCACTACGACTGCACGCGACAAACAGTGACGACAGATAGAACGGCGATGCACGTGTGCGACCCTTTCTGTAACCAGCAAATAGACTGGTATACATTAATTGCACGATATGCACTTTTAACTTGTGATTAGTTATAAAACGTGGGGAATATTTATTAGAAACACTTGACAAGAGACAGAAAATATCAATAATAGCAAAACATGTACAAATAAAAGGGAACAGAGGTTACTTTTTTTCACCTTTATGTTGTTTTATTTTGCAGTATTGACTGAGTCCAGTAGTCCAATCCCACGCTTACAATTCTTAAAGGGGCATGGACAGTCACGCTTTTTTGATCGACTGAAATAGACAGTTGTTTGTTATAGAAAGGTTGATCTTTTGTAAATAAATGAATTAAAAATATTTTATACAGTAAATGTTTTACACGAAAAACGAAATTTTATACACTTTGTATTTACATAAAACTCTGCTCCCTAAATCGTGTTTGTAAGCATGGTGTGAATTGTGCATGTAGACTGTGGTATCAATCAGACATCACAACTCCTTGGGTATAAGGTTCAGATATTGCTATTTTATTTATCGATAACAAAAACCTGGAATTAAATTATAACAAATATACGAATATGCACATAGACAATACAATGACAAATATACAGACATTCAGACTTCCTATTTACATGCAACAAAAAAGCTTACCGGGACACCAAGTTCTCAGGATCTATAATATTATTATACACTTTACAGAGTATAATGATCTGTCCCCTTCAAGGGTCACACAGAGAGTGTCCTATAGGTAAGGATTTGGCGGGAGTGTGACGTAGTAAATAGTGGTCACTATAGTCTGGTCCAGATTTTGAAAAAAGAGGCTAGAAATGGGTTCTAACGGCAAATTATTATTATTTGGTCCAACATAACTTTTTAACCTAATTTGCGTATGCTGAATCCGAAAAAATATGTTGAACTTCATGAAAATGGCGTTAAATAGGTCAAAATGGCGATTCAAAATGGCGGTGTTGAAATTTGCAAAATTATCTATATGGCTTTATTTTAAAAAAGTTTATTGCAAATTAAAGCAATTTAAAGGCTTGTACTAAACTTATATGTGTCTGAAAAATAGAATAAATTGTTCAATGTTCGTTAAACAATTAAAATTGTGAAAAAAACGATTAGATCCCAATTAACTCATTTTTTCGCAACCGCATATTGACGCACAGTATATATATGCATTTTGATATGATATTTAATGCTTATTTCCTTCTAATTGTGCAAATTATTCAGTTAACGTATTGCATACTTTATGATATAAATGCACTTGAAATTCAACACAGTGTTCAATGGTTTTCACAATAGCGCGACCGACACAATCGAGGATCGAATTAACAAATGATTCTGACATAAGGTATAAAACTGATGGCCGAGGTTATAGGCTTGTCATATCTCACCACTCATTGATTAGAAATCATGACTGAACGATCACTTAAGCGAAGTTATCAAATAGATACAGATTTGTGTGTTATATGTCAGGAAAAAAAGACAGACACGTTAGAATTAAAAAGCAAAAAGTCTATCGAAACGTTGACCGAGAGGGCATCTCGTCGTAAGAAAGTTAAAGATGCCAGGAACTATGATGCCATTGACAGAATAGAAAAATTAAGTCCGAATGATAGAGTTCTATGTCATAGGAAATGCTATAGTGCATTTACTCACCCCAGACCAATTCAGTTAATGGAAAGAAAAGCATGTTTGCTTACAAACACATCTGATACAATCAACGTCGATACAGAGGATGATGTACCGTCTACGTCATCTTGCTCACACCCTTCTGCAGCAGCATCCCGAACTTTGCGAAATGCATCTACACCAATAGATTGGGAGTTATGCATATTTTGTCAACAACAAATTAAACAGAAGCTATTCAACATTACAACATTTTCTGTTAGCGACATGGTTCTTAAAAATGCAAAGTATGACAACATACTTCGTGTTAAGTTAGGAAACGTTAGCGATTTGATAGCTGCAGAGGGTAAGTACCATCTAAAATGCATGAATGCTTTTAAGTATGATACACAAAAAACAGAAAAGGAGTCAAAATGTGAAGATCTGGCCATGATATTTCTTGTTCGAGAACTGGAGTACGCAGCCAGCAAGTGCCAAATCTTACAGCTCTCTGATACATGGAACAGGTACTCCAAGTTGGTAGAAGAGGTAGGATCTGAAATGCCACAGTCTTTTATCACTCGTAGATCAACGTTTAAAGAAAATCTGCAAGCCAAGGTGCAGAATATCTTCCAGTTTCTTCGTCCCCTCGATAGAGCAGTATCTGAACGCGAAACTCTTTTAGTGCCCCATATTCTTTCTAAATCTCATTTTGGAGATATGTTTCATGATGACCAAGATACCATGGATGACGAATTACTCACTATGCCATGTTATAAACCTCCACACAACTCATTTCATGAACTGGTACATGTTGCACTAAGATTAAGATCAGACCTGCAAGATAGACCTGGTCACATGGGTTTGAATGTTTGTGAGGCTGATGCCGTAAGTTGTGTCCCAGATAGTATCCTCATGTTTCTGAATCTTCTTTATGGCGGACAAGAGGTCTTTGATTGTACTGATGGCAATGACAATCCAGATTGCAGCAGACAGAAGAAAATAGTGAGCGTAGCTCAGGATATTGTGTATGGGGTAAGTAATGGAAAAAAGTGGACTCCAAAGCATATTGGCCTTGCATGCACCTTGCATCAAATGACAAGGTCAAAACAGCTGTTAAACTTGTTTAATAGTGCTGGTCACACCCTGAGTTATAAAGATGTTCTGCGTGTTGACACTGGGCTTGCAGAGGAAAGCCTTCAGTCTATGGACGAAAGGACTGGACATTTCCTTCCCTCGAATTTAAAGCCAAGCGTTTTCACACACTTTACAGCTGACAATATTGATATTAGTGATTCAACACTGGATGGCAAGGAAACATTCCATGCAACGCAGATAGCATGTTGGCAACGAGGGTCGGGAAATGACATTAACCTTCAGCACATAAGTCCATCTTCAAATGAGACATTGAAGGTACCTCCTCAGATGGACAGTATTGTCATTTCCCCAATAGTAGAAGGAAAATCACAACCTCACTATCCCAGACCAGTTACGTTAGATATCTTCCAACCTTCTGACTCAGAGAATCAATTGTCCTCTCAAGAGTTTGCTAATGAATTGGCGTTTCATTTGCACAGACATAAGCAGAAAGTCCCAGCTAGTTGGTCAGGACATAATCAGTCTGTCAGTAGTAAAAACCCGGATCTCACACTTGTTGGTTACATGCCTATTGTACAAGCACCTGCTCATGAAATGGATACACTTAACACAGTTGTCCAGAAATGCATGCACATATCTGAGCATCTTGGTCAACGTCATACAGTTATCACAGTTGATCAAGCTTTGTACTTTAAGTTGATGGATTTAAAATGGTCAGTTCCTGAGTATAGAGACAGGCTTGTTCCAAGAATGGGTGGCTTACATATAGCTATGAATTTCATGAAATGTATAGGAGATCATATGAGAGGTTCTGGTTTGCATGAACTGTGGATGGAATGCGAGTTATTAGGACCTGTGGCTGCTGAAAATGTATTAGGTGGAACGCACTACAGTCGTGGCATGAGAGCCCATAAAATTACTGCTCAAGCAATCTGGAAGATTTTACTGCCAGACTTTGTGTTATTTGTATCTACCAAAAATGTTGATCATTCGCAAACATTGAATGGCATCATGACTGAACAGCAAGACATACTTTCTAGCATTGACCAACTGCAAAATCCTGTTTTCAAAGAGTATTTTTCAAGTTTCAGACAGGAAATTGACAACCCAAATGTCCTGTTTTGGTGGTCATATTTGGACATGGTTTCTATCCTTTTAATGTTTACAAAGTCAGAAAGAGATGGGCTTTGGGATTTATATTTGAAGTCTTTCCGTTCAATGCTCCCATGGTTCTTCCGATATGACCATACAAATTATGCTAGGTGGGGTAGTGTGTATCTTGCTGATTGCCACCAATTGCCTATTGAAGTACTATCAGAGTTTCAGGATGGAAATTTTGTCGTCAAGAGAAGTGCTGGAACTTTCAATCAAGTTGACCCAGACCAAAGTCAAGAATGGCTAAACGCCACGGGTAAGAAAGGTGGTGGAATTGTAGGAATTACTAGGACTCCATCTGCTCTCAGTAGGTGGTCCCTTTCCTACAATCTGAGATCTCATATAAGTCTTCTTACAAAGGTGGTGTACGATGTGAATCCAGATGACATTCTCACACACAAGGACGCATCAAAGAGTCGACAAGTTACTGATGCAGTGTATGAGGATTCGCTCGTTGATGCAATGAAAAGGTTTAGAGTATTTGACCTTTTGTACGAAAGAGATCAACTGATCAATATAGTTACAAAAGACAAAGCTACAGATATGATCAAGGAGTCCTTACTTTCTGCAGCAAATTTGGGACAGATATCATTAGAGAATTTCGTAAAAGATCGTCTGATACCAAACATAGAAACAAGTAGTTTACAAGTTCCTTTGAGAAGTGTTCTGAAAAAAAGCTGCTCATTAACATTTGACTCCTTATACAAGGTACAAGTTGTACCAAAAGCTGTGGAAAAGAAAAAAATTCTAAAGGCAGATCGGAACATACTGCAGAGACTTGTCATTGCATATAAGGCCGGACGAGAGGTTGATTTAGAGCAGATTTTGAAACACGAGCTCCTTCCTGTGCCGATATCTATAGCGGATACCAGCGGTGCACTAAAGTCTGGAAACAAATCTGTTGTTTTAGAAGACATACTTCAAGATGTTGATGTAAGGGCGCGAGTCGAAAATGTAGGCGAATCACCAGCTTTGATCATAGATGGCCAGGCTTTAGTTCAGAGCATGAAAACACATGGCATGAAAACATTTGGAGACTTTGCAGATGAGTTTGTTTCCACTGTGGTGAGAAAAGGGGCCATGTATTCAAGAGTTGATGTTCTGTTCGACCGTTACAGGGAACAATCTATAAAATCGGGCACTCGTTCTCGTAGGGCAAAAGGGCAGCAGCCAGTTAGAAGGGTTATTGAAAATAAGGATGTGCCACTCCCGAATAACTTTTCAGCTTTTTTGTCTTTGAATGACAACAAGAAAGACCTAGCTGCCTTTTTATCTGAGCAGATAATTCTTCATGCACCCACAGAGAAAACTGTTGTTACTGCTGGTGGGTTTCTCGATGAGAATAGCGTTAAATGCAATGACGAATTCCTCGATATATCTGCCCTACATGCGTCACATGAAGAGGCAGATACTAGAATAGTTCTTCATGCCATACATTGTGCGAAAGAATCCACTTGCAGTTCAGTTGTTGTACTAGCATCTGATACTGATGTTTTACTGCTACTTGTATCTTTCTTTTCAGAAATAAATATACAGTTGTGGATGGTTGCTGGAACATCTGCAAAGCCCAAGAACATTCCTATTCATGCTGTTGTAGAGAAAACCTTTACCTCTCCAGAAATGTGCACGAATCTGTTAGCATTCCATGCTCTGACTGGATGTGACACAACTTCTTTTTTCTTTGGGATATCCAAAAA
>JAMZEH010000110.1:3012500-3035000 GCA_024699665.1 Ostrea denselamellosa
TTCGGAAGATTTAATTTTTACCAAACTTATGGTAGTAGTCAAGTACTGGAGGTCGTTGGGCTTTGCTGGTTCTTATGAGTTTTATCAAGCATCTGTACTTGTTTCATGATTTAGTCAAATGTTGCTTACCAGAGTTGGGATTTATTGTTGTCGAATATGAAAACGTTTGGTTTCCACAACAAAATTTAGTTTTGAGCGAGACATGTTAGATGGTGTTTCAAAAGTCGCTTCAGAGAGAATTAATGAGATGATTAAGTGTTTATATAACATGTATGCACGGATTCAGTCTGGTTGTTCACGTTCACGAGAGATTGCTTATATTTATCTATTTATTATTTTTACTTTAAAGTTAACACGATCAGACAGAAACAGATATTATTTTTGCTACATGGAACAAATCTCGAACGTTTTCATACTTAAATTCAGACATTTTGCTGGTAAATGCTTACATTTTTAATGTAATTATAATTTTAAAAACAGATACATAACTAAATAAATAAAAGTAGTAACAAAGATAGGAAAAGGTTTGCTTAAAGTATAACAATATTATGATTAGGAAAAAGTCCTTCCCATATATGCCAGGTATTGTCAAACTTTTCCGAGTTCTGATGTGCAATACATTCTTCAACCTTGTATTTGTTGCATAGATGGAACAATTATTCCATCAGTCTTGGCAATTGGCCCGTTTTCGAATAAAATGTTCATTTGTTTTATGTTCATTGAGAATTTGTCACTCATGTTGGGCAAGAAGAAAAAAAATGTATTTTTTTTTAATAAGGGATAAGGAATTCAACAATTTCATTGTATTAGACAATGGAAAATTACCCGATAAGACATTGATTACATAAAACAAGGCAACTGTTAACCGACTAATCGGTCAGAAAGATGATAATCAGTTACAAATTTTATGGTCCGTTAACATAAAATTTTCCAAAATATGTATATTGCAATATTTTGGAGGAATAAATAATTGAAATGTACATTATAGATCATGATATATATTTGCAACGGACGCCTTTCATTGGTGGCGTGAGAATAGCACAAAATAAAACCCCCGCAACTTGAATATTAATGTTTTGTTGAAAAACAATACGTAATAAAAGATTCCTCTTTCATCTAGAAATTCACCATTGAGTTTCACACCTTTTTATACCAGCTTTAATAAACAGTGTTTTCATACCCACTCTAACCTAAGACGTTGAAATAGGTAGTGATTGCTCCTTCGCCAAGAGCTCGGCATTACGAAGTGAGAGTCACGGGTCTTTCGGATGGGACCTTATAAACGGAGGTCCCGTGTCGCAGCAGGTGTGGCACGTAAAAGAACCCTCACTGCTAAAAGCCATTAGTGCTAAGCATAGGTCTAAATTTGCAGCCCCGTCACCGGTAATAGTGACATTCGCCGAATACCTGAAAAATTGCTCAGGCGACTATAAATAAAAAACAAACAAACATACCCACTCTAATATTCGTATAATAGGTAGGATAGCTTGCCTTATGGATATTTGTTTCAAAAGATTTTATTACATGGAGCATAGAGTTAAAAACATCTTGCCAGAAAATATCAATATCTGGAATAACAAATTCAGAAATAAATGTATCCCTAAAACCAAGTATTTTGTAAACATTTACTGCTTTAAAAACATCTACCGTTATCAATCAAAAACTATGAATTCCATCGAGCGTAAATTACAGTTATGTCTAAATAAAATCCAAAACTGGGCCGATGAAAATGGTTTTAAATTCTCCAGAACTAAAACGGCGTGCATGCCTTTCTGTTCTAAACGGAAACACCACGGTGATCCGCAGTTGGAATTAAATGGTACTCCAATTAAAGTTGCAAGAGAGATTAAATTCTTAGGTGTCATTTTTGATAATAAACTCTCTTTTATTTCGCATGTAGCAATGCTCAAAGAGAAATGTACAAAAACCCTCGATATTATAAAAGTTGTTGCAAACACAAAATGGGGAGCAGATAAGAATACTCTTCTACATCTGTATCGCTCTCTCATCCGGTCTAAACTAGACTACGGCTGTATAGTATATGGTGCGGCAAGAACATCCTACATTAAAGCCCTTGATGCAATCCACCATCAAGGACTTCGACTGTGCACAGGAGCTATTCGAACCTCTCCTGTAGATAGTTTGCATGTTGAGGCAAACGAACCACCTCTAGATCTACGTAGAATAAAACTTATCTTACAATACGTTGTTAAATTAAAAGCCAACACTGACAATCCTGAATTTAACTGCGTTTTCCACCCAGCTTGACGATTTCTATGAAAAAAATAAGACATGTATAAAACCAATTGTTCTCCGAGTTTAAAAAACATTTACATGATTCTGACTCACCTTTGGACATCATAAAACCCTCATCACGTTCAGAAATACCACCATGGAAATTACTAAAACCAAACGTTGACACTTCACTTTCTGAATATAAAAAATCTGAAATAAATTCCGCTATTTTCAAACAAAAGGTATCCGAACTAAAACAATCAAAACATTCTAAACTGATATTTATACAGATGGTTCGAAAGACCAAAATAAAGTTGCCGCTGCAGTAATCAATAACAACGTTTTCTCAGCACGACTCCCAAATGAAGCAACAATTTATACCGCTGAAGCAAAGGCTATCCAACTTGCGTTAGAGTACATTAAAATTTCTAAGGACAAATACTTCACTATATTCTCAGACTCCCTATCTTGTCTACAGTCTATAATTAATATGAATATTGATCATCCATATATTTTAGACATTTTAAACCGGTATTATCTTCTAACTAAACAAAATAAAATAGTTGAGTTCTGCTGGATTCCTAGTCATATTGGTATCCATGGTAACAACGAAGCAGACAAAGATTGATTGATTGATTATTTATTGCTTTCCGCCACACTCAACAATTTTTCAGTTATCTGGTGGCGTCCAGATACCTGAGAAGAGACCACCGACCTTCCGCAAGTAAACTGGCAAACTTGCTCACATAACGCCGCGGCCGAGATTCGAACACGCGCCGACAGAGGTGAGAGGCTTTTTGATTTTGAGCCCGATGCTCTAACCACTCGGCCACGGAGGCCCCTAAGCAGACAAATACTTCACTATATTCTCAGACTCCTTATCTTGTCTACAATCTATAAGTAATATGGATATTGATCATCCATATATTTTAGACATTTTAAACCAGTATTAGATTCCTAGTCATATTGGTATCCATGGTAATAACAAAGCAGATAAAGAGGCAAAGAATGCACTACAAAACGATATTGTACATTTTAAAATTCCTTACACAGATTTGAAATATAACATAAAACTATATGTAAATGATCTTTAGCAAATATATTGGGATTTCTGTGACAGAAGTAAACTGTATTCTATTCAAAACAACGTAAACAGATCGTGTAACATCGTAATGAAACGTCAGGACGAAGCTATTATTTCAAGAATACGCATCGGACATTCAAAATTGACACATTCTTATTTATTAAACAGAGAACTTCAACCTGAATGTATATCTTGTGACTGTCCATTAACTATACAACACATTCTTTTGGAATGTAGTGATTTTACACCCAAACGAATTTGACTTTTTAATAATGTGCAATCAATGTATAAACCTTTTACAAATATTGACCATTATCTTATTATTAAATATTTACAAGAGTGCAACTTTTACAGAAAATATTGATCCATTATGATATGACCTATTCATATACACAAAATTATATGTATTTTTACCTGTTTACGTATTTTTAACTTTTAGGACTGTCGGATGGGACGTTGAATGGTGCCCTGTGTCAAGGATTACAACCCCCTTGGCACGTAAAAGATAGTTTCCTTGATTTTCGAAAAAGAGTAGGCTCACTGGGGGCCGTCAGGGAAATTTCAACTTTCAAAACCAACCATATTTCAGTTGCTTAATTTTGAACAAACTTGTATCTCTTTTCCATGATGCTTTGAGCTAAGCCTGAAATTGGTCCTGTGTATCTGAATAAGAAATCAATATGGGAAACAGTGGCGGATCCAGAGGGGGTCGAAGGGGACGTTCGCCCCCCCCCCCCCCCCCCTTACAAAAAAAACAGAGAGAGAGAGAGAGCAAGTGAGAACCTTCCCGTAATGCTACTTCGTCTGGAGAAATGAAATACATTGGATATTTAGGTAACATCATCATGAGGTCATTTTATTTACTATGATTGAGCGCCACGGATTCATGAAATTTCTATCCGATAACATCCGCTTCTTTGTTTTCTATAATTTCTCAGACTCTTCCGTATTATGGCATCGTCAACGAAAATAAGTTAAATTACAACAGGGTCGCTTAGACAGCTTTTATACAATAAAAGAAGGTAATGTATAAATATAATATTACACATCTAATAAACTATTTTATTTTATATGGTAGATAAGCTTCATAACTTTCTTATGGCAACTTGGATTTTCTCTGATTTTCGAAGGGTACATGTTATTGTATAAACTGATGTCGTTGAAATATTGTAACGCATTTTATGCGAAATCTCCGAGTCTAGCACTTCGACAGCCAGATAGTATGCAAGTTGTATAGATCATCATACATATAATATGCAGTAACTAATAATACCAATATCTTATAATGCACAAGTTAACTATAAAATATAGATATTGCACACGTGCGATCCGGCAGCATCCTATTAAGTACGGTAAGCCGTACGTGTCATTTATATGAGAAATTTCTACGGCAAACAACAAAATACTAAAACACAAATCATCCGTTGATATATTAATGACAAACCACAAATCATTTTATTTGTTGTTACTGTTGTTTGGATGACAAATAAATTTTCAAGGGATTTAAATATATATAGTAAAAAAAATTCATCATGCTGTTATAATGAATGAATCTTTATTAATCACAAGCAGAATTTATTCGGATTCACACTTAAGACTTGAATTAAAATTAAATCTAGGTAATAGAAATATAAATTTGCCTAAATTACATGATTTGGCGTACATAAAAAACAAATTACATTAAAAGGGGTAACTAATTTAATCAGAAAAATATTTTCAGGCGGAAGTTCGCTCGAAAATCAAATCATTATTCCATACGAATGTGTCTCCAGACGAAAAGGCGAGTCTGTGACAGTGTGACAGAAGAACAAAACTTCGACAAACAAATATTCAATTCAAAGGCTTTAAGACCGGTCGCGGTAGCTCAGTGGTTAGAGCGTTCACTTCGTAACCGGAAGCTCGTGAGTTGGAGTCCCGCTCGTGCCATGGCCGTGTCAAACCTAAGACAAAAAATAGGTAGTGATTGCTCCTTCGCCAAACGCTCGGCATTTAGAAGTGAGAATCACGGGTCTTTCGGATATGACCTGAAAAACGAAGGTCCCGTGTCACGGTAGGCATTGGCACGTTAAAGAACCCTCACTTCTACGGACCTGAGCGCAAAGCATAGGTCTAAATTTGTAGTACTTCACCTACAGCTGGTGACGTCTCCATGAGTGAAAAATTATCAACGGGTCATAAAACAAACAATCGATCAACCAATGCATTTTCATAATCAATTCATTTTATTGAATACATTTCATTTACAGCCTGGCAAATTGTCTTTGAAATTACAGAACTGAAGCTTCGCATCCCATCCAGTGTTTACCTGGCATTGCTGTACGTCTGGTTTTCCCCACGAACAGACATAGTATTTAGTACAGTCTTTTGGATTGGCATAGTAACCAAACTTTGAAGGGCAGGTAAAATTCCCGGAACCTGAATGATTTACAAAAAAGTAAAGATATAAAAAACACCCATTTCCGAAATGATCACTATAACACAGTCATTATACACGTAAGTACATGTACACGAGTATTATAGTGGAGGGCGAAATCTTGTTTCATTATTTTATAACTGTGATTGAACAAGAAATCAGAAATGTTATGAGAATGCATATCGCTCATAAATTTATGGTATCCAGAGGTTCTTATGCTTTACTTTTTATGTTTTATCAATCATTAGTTATGATTGAACACCATACCAGTCCACATCATAACCCAGTTGTTCTTTGCAATATGACAAAAGCTCATTGTGAAGAGTTCATTATTTGTTTTAATCAAAGATTGAGGTATGTTATTGTTTACCAAGTTTCAAAATGTAGTTATCGATCTAAGTTTGTTATATAAATCACATTTCAAGTATTCTCTAGGTAAATTATACCATTTGAAAGTTAAATTTGTAACTGTGCAAAATCAAAATGCTTTAAATTACAATATTAACATTTCACTGGTTTGTTGTAAATACACAGAAGACGCGAGTCTTTGATTACATAACACAGAATCAAAGCTAGAATAATGCGCTATTCTTGCATTCAGAAGTTCCAAATTTTGGTTATCAACTTTAAATGCAATATATGTTTAATGTTTAATATATAAAATGATTTTTTTTTCAAAAGTCGTGGACCAGTGCTTTTAAAAAAGAAACGCACCAGAAACTGTTGTTTTCAGTATTCGCGATACGCGAAATATGATGTATAAATATTAAGCTGAATGATTTTATGTGTAAGGATGCAATTTTGGTAATTCAAATATAACACACACACAAACAAACAAAAAAAAACCCCCCACACTTTCTTTGAAATCAATTGCAAAAGGTAATGAAATGTATTTGAAAATTCAGGCTAAGCTGTCTTTACATGTATTTACTACAATTAATTAATAAATAATTATTCATTTTCAATGATACGATTGAATTGTTTCGAATTTTGAAATTATTGTAGAAAGTTTTTACAATAGAAAACAATGTGCCACATTACATATGTAATTAGCGAATTGTTGTAAACGAATTTCATTTTTCTACTTGAAGAAATTACACATGCAATACATTAAGACTTTTTATTGCAAAACCGGGGAAGAAAATGAACATCAGTATATTTCATATCGCAATTAATTTGCTTTTGCATAACATGAAAGTGATTGAAATGGCTAAATAGGATATTTATGGTGCTTGGTAAACAGTGTTTATGATTACATGTGAAGAAAGTAGAGATACATATATTGAGACATAGAGGCATACGAGGGTTGCATGTACTGTGATCTAGAGTATATTGCATTTATTAATCTGGATTCCAAATACAGTACAAAAAAAAAAAAAAAAAAAAAAAAAAATGTATATTTAAAAAAAAAAATTAAAAACCATTTGCAATATGAAGTATATCTTAAATTTAATAAATTGAACTACCATTTCCAAAATACGAAATATGTGGTTATACCTGATTTAACTTTCGGAATTTCAAATTTGCAATTAACGTCCTCCGTGTGAACACAAGTCTTGTTTTTCTGGTCCCATGCTGTTCCAAATGCACACTGCATTGTCACGTTCATACCATTTGTACACACGTAATATTTACGACAGTCTTTTTCATGGGGAAATGTATCTCCAGTTTTACAACCTAAAACAAATTAAACAAAAATAAAAAAATAAAAAATTAGCGAATTAAATAGTATTAAATAAACACGCGTTGACAGAGAAAAGAAAGAGTATCGATCACCGATAATTACTAGGTATGAATGTTTTAATTTTGGGGGGTGGGCCACAGGTTCGTGTACATATGTATATATCAAAGTGAATTTTAACAGAAACAGTGTACTTACTGTCGTCTTTTTTCGCGTTGATGACTGCTATCAACACGCTACAAAATTATTAATCATGGTTACTATATATAACAGGTGTTTACATGGTGTACATGAAATTAAATATCATAAAACTGTCTTTCAACTAAGTACTGGGAAATGAGGGCATTGATTTAGTGCGTCTTATTCAACTTCCAATCCCGTCATGTTTACTTGGCGTGCACACAAACGGTGACGTGCATGGGATTCAAAGCTATGGCTCGGTTTAATTCCTGTAGCTCGAACGTGACCGTCCTAAAACTATGACTTAAAATGACTTTTGACTGTTCCTTCGCCCAACTATCGGCATTTTTAATAAACGAAAGAGTCCCCTTTTACGACAGGCGTTGGCACGATAAAGAACCCACTTTCTACGGTGCCGAGGGCCACATGTGCAGGTCAAAACTTGTGGCACTTCACCTACAGCTTCTGGTGTCTTTTTATGAAACCAGTCTCGGTAGCTCAGTGGTTAGAGCGTTCGCTTCGTAACCGGGAGGTCGTGAGTTCGAGCCCCGCTCGTGCCATGGCCGCGTCAAACCTAAGACGAAAAATAGGTAGTGATTGCTCCTTCACCAAACGCTCGGCATTTAGAAGTAAGAATCACGGGTCTTTCGGATATGACCTTAAAAATGGAGGTCCCGTGTCACGATAGGCGTTGGAACGTAAACGAACCCTCACTGCTACGGCCCTGAGCGCTGAGCATAGGTCTAAATTTGTGGTACTTCACCTACAGCTGGTGACGTCTCAATATGAGTGAAAAATTCTCGACGGGACGTTAAACAATCAATCAATCAATCAATCTTTTTATGAATGAAAATTTCTCGAAAGGACTTAAAAGAAACCCTTCTTTTAAATATTGCCTTTATCAACACCCTAAAATAGTCATATAGTTAAATTTATCTACTTTACATAGCTCACCAAAGCATAAAAAACACGCCAGTCGTTTTGAAATTCATCTGCATTTCAATGCTTTCCTGTAAAAGTAGAAGAAAAATTATATGAATATATATTGAAAATTCATATGTATAGAAAAGCTTTAATTTCTTCGGGAAAAAAAAATAAAAATGCGCACCTTTCTCCACCCTGCTATGAAGTGAAAATGATTTAATTATCTCGCAATTCCATGCTATTGATTTTATCATTAATGTGTTAGGAAACACGATAAGTCTGCAGCATGTAGTGCACGAAAGCATATTGATTAGAATTTCATGCTCAACAAATTACAGACTTTCAAAATACTGTACCTTATGCTGCATTTACAAATCAGGGGTATTTCCTCCATCTGCTACCGGAGTTTCATCATGAGAATATACAAATTCCGAGTGGCACTACCTATGGCCAGTGTAAATTTACAAGATTACTTTCAAAGATCTCTATTTATTAACAGGGAGTGATTCTACTATTGCATGTGATAATTGCCATGTAGCATTATAAACACAATTATTTAAAAGGGAGAATTGGAACATCGTACCTTACAGAATCCTAATCCTTCCCAGAAGGTTTCAAATTAGTCAGCACCCGCATATTGTAAATAAAAGTATATACGTGTTAGACACTTTCATTTTTGGTTTTTCTTTCTTTTCTTTACTGACAAACACATTAAGTACATAATTGCTGTAGTGCATCATTTGATACTGCATGGCGTTTGTGACGTGAAGGCAGAATTGTACATGTATATCAGTTATCTCCTGTGTGAATGATGAATAGATAAATCGTGTCACTGAAGTATCGTTAGATATCACGAAAATGATAATATTCCTAGTGTTTCGTTTTACTTCTCGCGGATGATAGGCTTAAAGCTTGCTGTCATATGGATTCAGATCGAGAATACTTCAGACAGTCAGACTAATGTTTATCACACCCATTTTCATTACAAATAGAGTTACCCAGTTTTGGCTCCAGTATAGGACAGTGCTCCTACTTATATGTCAGCAGTGGAAAGACATGAGTCGTATGTGGTGGGTTTTATTAAACTGCGTACAATTCATACACATCATTATAGCAATATGACGGTAAGATGGCAGACACGGTGTGCAGAAGTACCCTTCACTAAACAGTTCCAGAAGCAACGCAAGCATGTGTTCCAACACAACATTAAGGACATGTCTTGGAACCACTGAAACCATTTTGAAAATAAATTTGATTTACATATATGATCTTGTACCAAGTAGGTCGTAAGTACCGCTGTTTGTCGTAAGAAGCGACTAAATGGGACAGTCCTTTGAATGAGACCACAAGACCGAGGTCCCGTGTCGCAGCAAGTGTGGCACAATAAAAATCCCTCTCTGCTCAAATTCTAAAGTTATGCATATGGTAGAAGAATATATCTCCTACGGAATGAAATGCGGAAAGAAATACAGTTTAACATTTATTACTAATTAAAGTCTGTGTTAATTGATTTCTTCATCTACGGAACTCTGGGTCAATTTTGCAATCAAACATTAGCCTCGGTGTGCTACTAAGAAATCAAAAAAGAAATATTTCATCTAGCTGCTAAGCTTGGGTGTCATAAATGTAACTTCAGAGCAATGTGTTTTTTAATTAACGCAGTCACTGGCTAGTTATAGCAATATTTGCACTTATGATAGCAATTTCCCCAATCTGACTGTTGACAAGTACATGTAGTACAGTACACACAGATGACTATAATAACCGGTCAACATTGAGTGTAAATTTGTTCTCACAAGACTTTAAACTCTTTTCACCCATTTTTGTTTTGAAGATTTGGTTTATTTATATGTTATTTTAAGTACCATTCAAGAAGTGCTCACGCTTTTAGCAGTGAAAATGTCTTATTGTGCCAACAATAATAATTCATAACTTTCACTTCTAATACCAAGCGCTTGGCGAAGATTTCTAACAACAAGTAAAGATACTAAAACAAACTAAGATAATTAAAGAGAAGAAGATTTTATTTTGCTTTTTGTTAAAAAATGACATTACAACTCCCATCCAGAGAAGGTTGAATACGTTGCTGCAATGTATGAATAGTTCGAATCGCTATATATGCCCACGGTGGAACCTTTGTTGAGGTATAGAACCACGGTATTGGAGCAGGTATCGTAATAGGACGATGTTCCGCTGTAACACAGACTCTGCTGTCTGATGCTTCCATTCACTCGAATGCTGGTATACGCAATTTTGGTGGAGTATGTACGGATAGACCAGGTGAAAACGTACAGACCAGAATGTGGAGTACTAAAGTACCTCCCACTTTTCAATGCGTATCCCTGGTTGGCATTATGATAAGCAAATGTTATCAAATTTCCACTGCTAACTCGTTGACTACTACTTGCTCTGGCAGAGAAGGCTACTCGAGTTTTACTACCTACAAATGAGTGGGTAGAAAATAAATACCGTTTACATAAAGAGGAAAAGTCAAGCTCTAACTGAGAATATAATTAAAGTACATTAATTTGAATACCTACCTCCGTATCTGTAGTTGTATTTGTTTGCCAAGTTTAACCCATATTTTAGGGAATTAACTTGCTGTGCGAGGTGTTGCATTAACGTATAACCATGTACAGTTTGCATATCCAGCTGGTAGGCCAGAAATAGGAGACACAAATAGATGGCAACTGTAGATCGCATTCTGTAGAGCTGTTGTTATTTCTGAAATATATGATAACAATACAAGGTGCACATTGAAATATACATTAAAATACTTCACCAAAAATTCATAAAGTTTACGGCAAGACCAATAACAAGAATTAAAGCATAGATACATAATTCAACAAATAGTCAATTATTTGATAAAATTGTATTTAAAAAAATCAGGATTTAATTTTACCTGTGATACCTACTGATGCAATTTACCAGAGCTAAATGTTATCGATTTTGTCATTATAACTCTTTTATACATGTATTTGATATCAGCATTTGAAATAATAGACACATGCAATTCGAGATAAACAACATACTGGACATTAATGCTAATTTGTTTTCTAAACGTCGATGGAGTTAACGTAAGTATATGATTATTCAATAATGTTAACAGTAGGCAGGCAGTTGATAATAAAACATATTTCCAGAATAAAAAAAAATTTACTTGCACCATGTCATAGTTCAAATGATATATTTCCCTTTGTTTTCAACATTTCATTACTGTTATTCCTCTGAATTTGAATTTTTAATTATTGTATATAGCTAAATCCGTTATCGTTACTTGTGCGATCACGTTTACTCTACTAATGACCAACTATTGCATAAAACACGCATCCAGATCTGATCAGCAGTATCTTACATCCCACATCTTCGAACAGGAGATATAGATTTTTATCACAGATTCTTCATTAAATATTTCTCACTATGAGTTGCCTAATAGAACGTGGTCGATGAATAAGGATCATGCACATAGTCCAATGTACAGCCGTCTCTCAACAGAGCATAGTGATTAAATACAATTGTTCCTGGAAACGTATGCATATTGTATTTTATTCCCAATCTATATGTCTTCAAAATTATTCTTTAATATCATAACAGGTGATAATAATGTCGATATCTTTTTTGCTCTTCTAGAATAAAAGAGAAAAAAAAAATTTTGTGTGCTATACATCAAATTAAATATACACGATGCTGTCTGACATGTTTCGTACCAATTGTTGGGCCATTCTTTACACATTAATTTTGACTATGGATTAATCGGTTATCTGATCAAGTCATAGGGCTCAGGGCTAATTGACCGGTCAACAGGGAATACTTACTCCACCTCTAATTTTGCATTCTTTACAGGTATTATGAGATTGATCACTGTTCGTCATGCATATATTCTTGATTTTTTATGCTGCATACTTATATGTAAAAATATTGCCAATCGTTTATTGGGTGACTTTAATTGTTGTTCATCGTTCAAGAAGCACATTTCCAGCATATCGAGCCCCGTGAGGACCAGGGTTACAATAGGTCGTCAGTGCCCGTGCTTGTCGTAAGAGGCGACTAAATGGGGCGGTTTTTCGGATGAGACCATAGAAACCGAGATCCCGTGTCACAGCAGGTGTAGCACGATAAAGATCCCTCCCTGCTCAAAGGCCTTAAGCGCCGAGCATAGGTCTAAATTTCGCAGCCCTTCACCGGCAATGGTGACGTCTCCATATAAGTGAAAAATTCTCCAGCGGGACGTAAAAATATACAATCAATCAGTACAGCATATCGAAACGTCACTAGCTTCACGTGAAGGGAATTACAAAGAATAAACGAGAGAAAAATAAGTCGCAGAGTGTGCTCTATACAGAATTCTGAAAGAAAAACCCACCTTCATTGAAGGAATTTCAGGATCGCAAATTCTTTTCTTTCAAGATATGTTTGCGTTTGGTGCCGATAAATTACTAATTACTATATGTCTGCATACTCCCTTACACCTGTGTAAACACGAGAAAACACTTTTATTCAAAAGCTTTCCAGAAAAACAATACCAATTCGTAGACCAATGTTCTTAAACAGTCTCAATTACTTTATGATTTATACCATCATTTAACTCCTGTTGTTTGTAACCACTTGCAGATTTAAATTTAATAAGTACCCCGTCATTTAGAGAATATTATTTCATTCACATACATCCGACAATTTCGACTATGAATGAACCTGTTGTAAATGGAACATTAATTGTAATGATGTGCGAAGTGGAGTTCATATTAACGCGAAATACGTACGGAGAAATTTAGGTAAATGTAAGCCACATGTTATATGTGAAATGTAATTCTATTGTCATATTTTATATCTTTTAGATAATTTTCTTTAGGTAGTCCTTGTATTATGTCAGAAACGACAGATTCTGGGCATAGAATATCATGGCATTCTAGTGATATTTATATTGATCAATCTATGATATTTATAGTGAACATTCCCTAGTTGATCAAATTGACATCACTTCATTTTGTACAATGATAAATGACTGCAGTTTGCCCTTGCATAATAGCTTTCTGTACAACATATTAAAATACATTTCATATGGAGACGTTTAAAATTGTCACATTGAATTCTGTAGATGGCAGTCCATCAGACGCTACATGTAGATGTCAGATGATTTCATCTACGAGGTGAAGAAATAACGGTCGACAATTAATCACTTGATGCCTGCTTTTTTGCTTTGATCGTAAACGACAAGGAAAGTAATTTAATTTAATCTGTTCTTTCTGTGCATCCAATAAGATAGAAAAGTAGCGAATCATATGAAGTACGTTTCTTTATACGTCTCATAAAGTCAAGAAAAAGATAGTTAAAATGTTTTAAGCACAATAACACATAAGACCTTATAATTGTGAAACTGTGATTCTTTTCATCACTACTTGTTTTTGTTTACATACTCGATAAACTAGTGACGAAGAAGGATCTTAAAAATCGTAAAATCCTTCAAGAATAATTAAACACAAGACCTGGCAATTTTTCAAACTTTATTTTTTTTCTCATGAATTTTTCAACACTACATGTATTTGTTTACAATTCCCAACCGGAAAATGAGGAGTACGCAGATGCGACATACACGTTGGAACTATCGGAGTATATTCCAACTGTATCCCCCCTGTTGAGAGTAAGGACGACCGTATTGGAACATGAATCATATTTTGAGCTATAACAATTACTCTGTTGTCTGATGTAGTTATTGACTCGTATGCTCGTTCGTCCTGTTGAACTGGTTGAGTAGGGTCGTATGGTCCAGTTGAAGACATACATTCCAGGATGTGGTGCATTAAAATACTGTCCATTTTTCAAAGCCAATCCCTGGTTTGTATAAACGTATTGGAATTTAATCACACGTCCGCTGGGATAGCCGTAATGTCCACTTGTTCTTGCCGAAAAAGCCACTCTAACACCCGATCCTGTACCAAGAAAATAAAATTCAATAAATGTAGAAAGTTTAGTGATCAAGTTGAAAATAAAATTTATATATACTCAGCTTACCTCCATATCTGTGGTTATATCTACTTGCCATATTTAACCCGTATTGTAGGGCGTTTGCTTGTTGTGCAAGATGTTGCATCAAAGTGTAACCATGCACAGTTTGCAAATCAAAGTAGTTGGCAAGAAGGAAGATGCAAACAGATAAACAAAACGTTTTGCTCATTTTCAGCTTGTACCTGAAAGGGAAAGCTATAGAAAAAAGGTGTTTGCCTGATATTGACATTTCAAGAAAATCATGACTTGATACAAACTATAAAGTCATAGTAAAATACAAACTTTAAATGATATATTCAACTCACACGTCGCTCTTTGTACCACAGCCGATTTTTAAATACCCTCTAATGTGAGCATATATTTATATGCCTTTTTAAAAATATCAATTTAAAACAAATTTAATGCTTTTTGCATGTTGACATTTGATACATAGGAGCATGGGATGGATTTATCATTTCAGTGTTGATCACGCAAGAGCGTGAACACAGTGCATGTAGATATCACGTTTACAGAGTAGAAGGATCTACGATTTCAAGCTGTGAATATTTTCTAATTTAGTCGGGTATCTTTATACACTATACATTGAAGAGTTCCTTAAAGTATATGTTTACTCAATAACTTAATGAAGAGATACTTCATTTACAGATTTAGTCTTACTAAGACAGAGTATGTAGGGGAAGACTGAGAAGAAAAAAAAAACCTTTGTAACGAAGGATGGAATATTCTTCATGACTTGTTCACCCCTACTAACGTTATTGTTATTCAAATTTACACCACGTGGGTTTTTTGACCCATTGAAAGGTGAGAGGTCAGGTCAACTTCCGCAGTGAAGGAAACCAGAAATAAATCTGCCAAGACTATAGTCTTTTTCTATATAAAATACATGCATGATCAATCCACTTAATATTCATTTGGGTACTGGCATTATCGGTGATGAATGTGAAATAATGAAAAATTTAGGACGTTAGTCAGTTAAATGTCTAGATCGTAGTATTAAACAGCTGTTTTATATTTATTTTGTTCAACAAAACTTACTATTGTGCCAATATAGACTCGTAACATGGAGGAGGTGTTTCAACAACGGTAATTATAATTTGTTATTGCATATGCAAATAGAGATGTTGGGGTGACTGCCCTCCTCCACTTGTTTGAAATGCAGTAAGAATGCTAGAAGACGGAACTGAAGGTCCGAATTTACCATGCATGCCAACACACACCTTCTTGATACAAAATTACAAGAACATAGAGGGGAGGATCCAGGATTTGAAGTTAGGGGCATAATGTCTTGAGACAGGGGTCTGGTGACGGCCAAGGCCCAGAGTGGGTCCAGGGCGAAACCCTGGGGGGGGGGGGGGGGGGGCAGTCCCTGGATTGTATAGATTTTAAATGGTTTAAATATGCTCCAAGAAGTCATTTTCGCTATTTTCTTAATTTTCAATAAGGTGAAATCAACAAAATGATACAAATTTTAAAGGTTTTAGGAATGAAATGTGTGCTCTCAATAAAAGTAGCAATAAATCAATAGATGTTGTAGTTGTAATTCATTTCTTCAACAATGAAAAAAAGTTGCTTTTATCACTTATTTATTTATTTTTTATAAGAAACCATGATTTAACTTAGATTTAAAAAAAATTAAATCTGCCATTCATATATACATATTTTCAATATATCTAAGAAATATCTGTGAAAAGTTTCATGCATTTTCATGAAAACTTAAGTATCAGTACTTTCTATACCAAATGAGTTCATCAGCAAATGTGATTCTTTACTGTAGCTGTGCTCTGCCACACATGCAAACAGGTAATTATACAGTAAGTTTGATAAGAAGTATCACCTACAAGTAAATGGAAATTTAATATTTTAAAATTTCTTACATGTATTAAAATATAGTATTGATCAGAAGTTGAAACAATGACTTTATCTGCAAATAAACTTTTAGAGTAGATAATCTCCATGGTACATGTATCTCTCTCTCTCTCTCTCTCTCTCTCTTTCTCTCTCTCTCTCTCTCTATATATAATCAGCTGAAATTTTACAAAATTTCATTCAATATCAGTAAACATATATGCATTTCTTCATATATATTTAAAAGTTTAACAAGTTCTTGAAATTTCTTGGAAGTTATATTTATAACTTGAGTCTGTGACGTCCTCTTCAGAGCATCCCAGATACCAGATACAGGCTTTGAAGGTAGATCCTTAAAGTAAAGTGACGAATCCATTTTAAAGTGTGCACTGCATGCATAACAGCTATTTCCCCGGAGTGAGTTTCTAAAAATAAAATCATAATGATAATAGCAACATAGTTTGCAATCTAGATTTGTTTTCCAGTATAAAGTTCCAATCTTTTGAAATATGTAATGGGTCATAGCCTAATCAATTACAGTCAAACTTCATTATCTCAATCTTGATGGGACTGGAAAACTTTGAAATATCTGAGTTTTTGAGATATTAGGGATAAAGTACATAAAGAAAATGTAGTTGGAACATCCAACTCACTTCAGAACTTCAGTATCGAGAATACTGTGGATATGTCGATGATTCTTATGAGTTAATTAGATATCGTGCATAAGTGTTTTGAATAGAAATGTCTTCAGTTCCAAAGCAAGAAGCCTACAAGTCCCCTGAGTATTAGTTAGTATCACTAGCTTCAGGAGCTATGGAATCTATAAAAAAAAAATTCATGTTCTACATATCTAAGCTAAATTCTAATACTCAGCAACAGTATAAAACAAAACTTAAATGCTCCAAAGTATTATACTAGTGAAAGACTTTACATAATGTATGCAATATTAACATGACATTTGAATAATTTAAATTGGTATCATCCTAGAGACCAAACCCTATTATTGCAAAATTCACAATTTTGGAACACCCTTTTCTGCATTGTCTAAACATGCATTGACTTTTTATAGTGTATCAGCAAATTACAGAACTCTTTCAGATGATAACTATAATAATATTGACCATACCATGGAACCAAAACTCTTTCCCCTGGGATCATGAAATTTTCAATTTTGGTAAAGGACTACCTACTCCTTCCAAACATCTATTTAGTTTCAATTTAATATAAATAGCATTAAAGAAAATATCATTACACGTACACAAAATATACCAAGTTTGGCCTCACCCTGGGGTCATGTACAACCTCTAACCCAGGATCATGACAATTTACAATTTTGGAAGCGACTTTCCTGCTCTCACTTTGCATTTCATTTTCCTTACAGATATTAAGGTGTAGAGAAGAATTTTTATTTTTGAAAATTCTAAAATTTTGGGAGTTCTTGCCCTCCCCTCCTTCTAAGGCCCCAGAGGTGCAGGAATCCTGAAGTTTTTCTGTTCCCTTGTTCAAATAATGCTTCATACTAAATTTGAAAAGAATTGGAATGGTCACCATGAAGAAGTTAAAAACGTTCAATTCTTATCACATATAATCACTGACCAATTTGGCCCCACTCTGATACCAAACCTCTACACCTTGGGACATGAAATTGACAATTTTGGTAAAGGACTACTTGCTCTTTCTATAAATATCCATTTAGTTTCAGTTTAGTATAAATAGCACTAAAAGGGTGTTATTTAAACGTTTTACACATAAAGAACCTATACCAAATTTAGCCCCACCCTGGAGTCACAACCTCCACCAATGGGATCATGAAATTCACAATTGTGGTGGTGGTCGTTCTGCTCTACATCACTATGCATTTAGTTTCTCTAAGAAATGTTTGGTTGTAGAGATATTTGTTATGAAAATTAAACAACTGATGGCAGTTTGTCCCAAATACGCTTCATACCAAATTTGAAAAGAATTCGAAAGGTAGCTATCAAGAAGTTTAAAAATGATTGTGTTCAATTGTTAACACACGACAGAGGCAACACGATAACAGATGCTTACCGATTGCAAAATACAAAATTGACTAAAAATTAGTAACTCAGTGTGAAATTAAAATTGTTTGTTACTTAACTGACAAGCATGGAAGCATGACAAGATGTAATTTCACAAAGTGTTTTGTTTGTTTGTTATACGTCCCGTCGAGAATTTTTCAGTCATATTGAGACGTCACCAGCTGTAGGTGAAGTACCACAAATTTAGACCTATGCTTAGCGCTCAGGGCCGTAGCAGTGAGGGTTCTTCAACGTGCCAACGCCTACCGTGACACGGGACCTCCGTTTTTAAGGTCATATTCACAAAATGTAATAATGATTATGCAAAAAATATGGTGAAATATATGAATATCTCTCACATAAAGTACTTTCACCTCATGCGACTTATCGATATAAATGATTCAATGTAGAAAAACTTTATCAATTAATTTTCACTTCATATCGGCTTTCTTAAATTTAGGTCAAAAACTTTGGTACCACAAGAAAGGTCTTGTCACAAGGAATACACATATAACATATGTGATTTTTGTCACTCACCATTCAAAAGTTATGAGCAAGGTTCAAGTTTCAGACAGACAGGACAAAAACAATATGCCCCCCTCCCACAATCTTTATAGTCATAGGCATACATCTTGTATCCATAGATCTTCGGAGCATTTGCATTTTGACACAATTTAATGTGGTCCTGCTAATATTAATATTATTTGTTTTCATTTATTTCCTGCATATTTCCATGAACTTCAATCTCCTATTATGACTCTACCTTGGGGTCCATGAATCGTACCAACTTGAATTTGCACTACTGGAAGATCCTTACATATTCTAAATATGACTAAATACTAAGCCCTGTTGTTTTTGAGGATATTTTGAAAGATGTGTCCCTATATATTCCAATGTTTAAAACTTTGAACTCTATTATTTGTGGCCTATTATACCCACCCCATACCATCCATTATTTTACATTGTTATTATGATATTTCAATCTGCACTACCTAAGGATGCTTACATATTAATATGAGTATTCATGTAATCATGGCCCTGTTGTTATTGAGAAGAAGATTTTTCCTATGTATGTATATATTCCCATATAAAATTTTGATCCCCTAATGTGGTCTCACCCTACCCCTGGGGCCATAATCTGAACAAATGGAATCCATAATACTTTAGGGATGCTTACATATTAATATGAGTAGTCATGGCCCTGTTGTTCTTGAGAAGATTTTTGAAAATTTATCCTATTCTCACATAAACATTGGATTCTCTATTGTAGCCCCATTATACCCCCAGGGGGGGGGGGGGGAGTCATGATTCAAACAAGCTTCAATCTGCACTGCCTGGGGATGATTGCACATTAATATGAGTATACATGATCCTAATGTTATTGAAAAGACTTTTCCTACATATATTCCAATGTAAAACTTTGATCTCCTATGGTGGCACCACCCTACACCTGGGGACCACAATTTGAACAAATGTGAATCTGCACTACCTGGGAATGCTTGGATAGTAGTATGAGTAATCATGGCCCAGTTGTTTTTGAGATGAAATATTTTAAAGATTTATCCTATATATCCCCTTTTTAAAACTTTGATCCCCTATTAAGACACCATCCTATGCCTGGAAGCCATGATTAGAATAAACTTCAAACTGCACTACCTGGGGATGCTTGCAAATTAATGAGTAATCAAAACACTATTGTAAGTTGTTGGTTTTTTTTTTTTGTTTTTTGTTTTTTTTGTTTTTTTTTTTTTTTTTTTTTAGATATTTCACTTATTGTATATTCCTATGTACACTTTGGTCCCCTATTACGGCCTCATCTTACCCTCTGGGGCCATAAATTGAACAAACGGAAATCTACACCATGTCAGGAAGCAATCATATAAATTTCAACTTTTCTGGCCAAGTGGTTCTTGAGAAGAAGATTTAATAACAACCAAGGGACAAAATTTTGATTCGTCGATTATAAAAGTCGTATAATTTGAAAATATTCCTTAGAGGGTTTCATTGAAACATATATCAATAGTACTAGATTTCCAAATAAAAACATTTGGAAATGCATTGTTATACAATCCATCCATTCCTATTACAATACGGCATGGAAAAAAATCATCATTAATTCCGATGTTACCGATTTCAAGTTTCTTCAGCCTACTGTCCTGTTACATGTAGCACCGCTTTGGATACATCCACTCTCATGTACAGAAATGAAATTACTTGGCTACATTACTAATGTGTGGACTCTTGTACCAAAACAGGACGTCGTACAGTGCATCATTTGTTCCAAACCATTTACTACTGTTTTCCAACATGCCATAGCATTCTCTCATGTTACTTCTATTGATAGATGCATTTCTATCTGACCTTTTAGTTGAATATGGAGATGTTTATGCAGATTTTATCACATTTAGCGAATACAATTTTTTACATCTCTGTTTTGAAGGGTATCCATGACCACGTGTTTATTGTTTGTATTCTCAGTATTACCACTTACCATGCCAATATTTCTCATAAACAAGTCATATAAAGTAAACACTTTAAATGCTAAAGTATGCATGTATCTAACTTGTATATGTCTTGGGGATTTATCATTACGATTTACACATTTTTTACTTCGCCATTCGATAGTATAATGTATAAACAGCGTACAAGTGTAACGTTATATACTCTTATTTTTGTACTAATATAAATATGTTGTATTGATTGCTTTATTTCAATAATCTCTGAAAAACGGAAATAAAGAATCAAAGAAAGAAAAGGTTTTAAATCTCATGTGTATGTCTATTTCATATGTTAAAATGAATCCATAGCTGTTAAGCAAAGTTACGCGTCCTTTAATCAGAATACAACAATACCTTCACCATAGAATACAACAATACATGTACCTCATAATATAACTAAACCTACACCTCATCCCGTGCGGTTCCGGGTTAGAATAGGTCTCAATACTCCTTGCTTGTCGTAAAGGCGACTAAATGGGGCGGTCCTTCGGATGAGACCTTAAACATCCACACCCCGTGTCACGATAAAGACCCCTCCCTGCTTATGACTGAAAGCGCGATTTTGCAGTGCTTCACCGGCAATGGTAACATCTCCGTATGAGTGAAAATTTCCCGAGCGGGATAAATAATTAAAAAAACCCAGCAAGAACTCGGGACTGATTAATATTAGAATTTGCAATGATTATACAAAATCAGATAATTATAAGTCCTTAACAAAGTATAGAAATTATAATAGTGAACCTACCTTACGTGTAACAACGCAAGCGCCATTGTTCTGAATGTGGAAAAATTTACAACATGGCTACATTATTGATTTACCATCTGGGGTGTGTCCTTTCATACTATCAAGTTATAGAGAGAGGATCACATTTCTTTCCATGATATGGATGAAAGAGCACATGGGATATTTGTAAATATTATGGAATACATAACTTTATGAACGCCTCATTCAGCAATTAATGATAAACGAATACTACCTGGAATGGTGTAAAACTTCCACTTTGATGTTGCTATGATTTTTTAATCATTTTTACAGTATTTTGATTTGTTTATTTCTTTATTTTTTTTTTTACATCCTGTTGAGATTTGCATACCCATATTGAGATGTCATCAGTTGTAGGTGAAGTACCATAAATTTGGAGCCATGCATTATTCTCAGGACCGAGGCATTGAGATATTTGAGGGTTCTTTAACGACACGGCTACCTCCAGTTACAAGGTCATATCAAGCGTTTGACGCAGGAGTAATTACTACCTTGTTTGACGAGGCCATAGCAAAAGTGAAACTCGAACTCACGATACATGTAACCGAGTCTTTTCGTGTATATAATATTTAGTAGATGCATTTAATTGTATACTGGTGGGCGGGAGGTTATTACTTCATAAACTATTAGTACTAGTCATATAAAATCGGTGAAAATCATTCCGTTCAATCAACTACATTGGAAAATACTTCTTAAGTGTTTCGAATCTAACCTCGTTTATGTATTGATAAGGGTCATAGGAAAATCGAAAGGGTGGAATGAAATATGCTTTTGGAAAATATCTATTATAATCAGTAAACATCGAGGTACACATTTATAAGTGATTGATTATATA
>JAMZEH010000110.1:3040000-3112500 GCA_024699665.1 Ostrea denselamellosa
TTCATTTGGGAGTCGTGCCGAGAAGACGTTGTTATTGATTACTGCAGTAGCAGCAACTTTATTTTGGTCTTTCGAACCATCTGTATAAACATCAGTTTTAGAATGTTTAGATTGTTTTAGTTCGGATAACTTTTGTCTGAAAATAGCGGAATTTGTTTCAGATTTTTTATATTCAGAAAGAAAGTGTCAACTTGTGGTTTTATTAATTTCCATGGTGGTATTTCTGAACGTGATGAGGGGTTTATGATGTCCAAAGGTAAGTTAGAATCATGTAAATGTTTTTAATTCGGAGACCAATTGATTTTATACACGTCGTACAAATCTTCAAACTGTGAATGGAAAACGCATTTAAATGCAGGATTGTCATTGTTAGCTTTTAATTTAACAATGTATTGTAAGATAAGTTTTATTCTACGTAGATCTAGAGGTGGTTCGTTTGCCTCAACATACAAACTATCTACAGGAGAGTTTCGAAAGCTCCTGTGCACAGTCGAAATCCTTGATGGTGGATTGCATCTAGGGCTTTAATGTAAGATGCTCTTGCCGCTCCATATACTATACAGCCGTAGTCTAGTTTAGACCGGATGAGAGCGCGATACAGATGTAGAAGAGTATTCTTATCTGCTCCCTATTTTGTGTTTGCAACAACTTGTATTATATAAAGGGCTATTGTACATTTCTCTTTGAGCATTGTTATATGCTATGTGCTGAATAAAAGAAAGTTTATTATCAAAAATGACACCTAAGAACTTAATCTCTTTTACAACTTTAATTGGAGTACCAACTAATTCCAACTGCGGATCATCGTGGTGTTTCCGTTTAGAACAGAAATGCATGCACACCGTTTTAGTTCTGTAGAAATTAAAACCATTTACATCAGCGCAGTTTTGGATTTTGTTTAGACATAACTGTAATTTACGCTCGATGGAATTCATATTTTTTGATTCATAACAGAGAACAAAGTCATCGACATATAGACTTCCATGAAAGTTAATCTTAGGCATACTTATTTTTATATTCTTATGAAGCGGAATTTGTTTAGAAACTGTTACAGGAGAAAAACAAAACAAAAACAAACAAACAACTTGCCATGTCCTTCAACCATACATATCGATGAAGTCTTTTCAATCAACAATCATAATTATGTCCATTTGATATATCCCAATGAACTCGAAATAAAGGATACTACAGAATCTGACGTGCCTGCTTCATATTTGGATATTTTACTTAATATTGACTCTAATGGCAGACTGACAACTACATTATATAACAAGCGTTATGACTTCAACTTTGCAATAATCAACTTTCCATATCTATGTAGTAATATACCACTTTCTCCTGCTTATGGTGTGTATATCTCCCAGTTGATTCAATACGCGAGAGCATGCCATGCGTATGAGACTTTTTTAAAGCGAGGTCAACTACTGACAAAAAAGTTGACGTTACAGGGTTACAACGATTCTTGAAGTCATCATTTCGCAAATTTTACGGTCGCTATGACCTTATATGCGATCACAACGTGTCTCTGGGACATATGTTGAATGATTTGTTTCATACCCTTTGTTAGAATACCGGTCAGCAGAGGATGCTTACTCCTCCATGGCACCTGATCCTACCTTCGCTTTGTCGGAGGTCCGTGTTGCCCTACACTCGAACTAAATAATGTAACTGATAAAATACTTCCTTGTGGCACGCCCATTTCTTGTTCGAAATTGTCTGAAAATGTAGATCCTATGCGAACATTGAAATGCCTTTTACTTAAAAATTTCTTAATGAAGTTTGGTAAATGGCCTTTAAGACCTATATTATGGAGATCTTTTAAGATACCGTATTTCCATGTGGTATCGTATGCCTTTTATAAATCAAAAAATATAAAGACGACGTACTCTTTCTTCACAAAGGCATCTAGAATATTGTTTTCAAGTCGTATTAACTGGTCGACCGTGCTTCGATTTTTCCTGAAGCCACATTGTATATCAGTTAAAATGTTATTAGTCTCAAGAAACCATACTAAGCGTTCGTTGATCATCCGTTCCCTGGTTTTACATACGCAGCTTGTTAATGCTATTGGTCTGTAATTATTGGGATCTGAGTGATCCTTACCGTGTTACCATTTTCCCATATCATGTTAAAGATTTGCACAAGACATTCTTTGGTAGGTTTAGGAAGGTGTTTTATGATTTGATAATGGATGTGGTCCGGACCTACAGATGTATCGTGTGATTTTTCTAGAGATTTTAGTAATTCAATATAAGTAAATGGTTTGTTATAACATTCATTGTTTTCAGATGTAAAAAGTTTTCCGTTCTTTTGTATTCTTGTTTGAGATGAAATTTGGGCTCATGTTGTCTTTTGATAAGTTTTTAGAAATAGTATTCGCTATATTGTTAGATATATATTTCTTATCTGTGATTATTTGATTTCCTACCTTCAGATGTTGATATTTTTACCGGAACCTTTTCCTTTTATTTTTCCTTATTGCATTCCAAACTTTATTTATAGGACTATGCGAATTTAGACTTGAAACAAATGAAATTCCTGTCTGTTTACAAAATAAACTCTTTGTGATTATTCAGATGCGTTTTATTTATTTCGGCATTCTGTTATGATGTCAAGACAGGTGAAAGTGCAGTACCATTGACTCACTTACTTTTGAAGCGGTGATTGTAGGGATTTCATCATGGAATAAAACAGAAACATTAAACATGCCGTTCAGTTGTTTTATCATTTAAAAATACCGTTTGCAACTAAACCTGCAACTTCTGATGCATTTGATATTCACATTATGACAATTTAATATTTGATCCGGGTTGTTGGAATAGATCCTCAGCACCCCCTAGCTTGTCGCAAGACGCGACAAAATGGGGCGGTCCTTCGGATGAGACAGCAAAAACCGAGGCCCCGTGTCACGTTATAGGTCCCTCCCTGCTCAAAAGCCATAAGCGCCGAGCATAGGCCTAAATTTGTAGCCCTTCACCAGCAATGGTGACGTCTCCATATGAGTGAAAGATTCTCGAGCGGGACGTTAAACAATATTTAATTCACTTTATGATTATGGTAACCTGTTGTTTCCGGACAATAGCCATCACCGCCACGAGAGAGGCTGGTTTTGAGCTCAACAAATTATGTCAGGGCACTGCTGCGAGTCCTCATTTAAATCCTACAACAGGAATTTCTCCACTGAACAAAATGTCTTTCAATTCGTGCTTATCTTCTCCCACACACCCAGGAAGTCAAAACAACACAACGTGCCTGCAGCTGCACATCGTCTATATTTGTCAGTAAATTGCTACTACACGTCTGCTGTTGTATCCTTCCTAAAACCTGATCTAGAGCTTAACGTCAGCGTAATCCATTTATCCTCCGTCATTTCTCTTAGCTCTTCTTTATTTCTGTCGAAATCTGTGTTCAGCAATTGCGTTTACAAAGTAAGGTAGGAGACTGCCACCGTTTTTCCATCACCGATTGACGAGATGTAGTTTATTCCGCTCTTTTTGTTTTCAATTGAGTTGACTTGATTCTCTAAATTATCTTTATTTTAAATTTGTTTCATCTTTTTATTCCTTCCAACATAAATATTTTATTTTATATTACCCTAAATATTGTTCCTACTTATTTATTCGATCAAAATTCAACGAACATCTTAACCGCCCGCGTGGCGCAGTGGTTGGAGCGTCGGGCTCAAAGATCTGATGATCCTTGAGTCGGGGATTCGAATCCCACTGTGGGACGTGGGTGCCGGTCTTTCGGATGAGACCGTATAAACCGAGGTCCCATGTCGCAGTAGGTGTGGCACGATAAAGATCCCTCCCTGCTCAAAGGCCCTGAGTGCCGAGCATAGGCCTAAATTTGCAGCCCTGGTGACAGCCGCCGGATAGCTGAAAAATTGCTCAGGCGGCTATAAACAAAAACAAACAAACAATCTTAACGGAATAAGCCAATAAACTGTAAGAGTTATTTGCCCTTTAAAACTAATTTAGAACGCGGTGCAGATAACAGTATTATGCCCTCCTTTTTAGTTTTAATTCATCTTTTGGTCGAGAAACGGATAGATTTCTGATTTTACAAGCGTCTAAGTAAATAAAGCGTTTCACGTACCCCCCCCCCCCCCCCCCCCCCAATAACGACATAAAGTTTAGAACCGAAAACGATCAACGGCGAATTCTATTTTTAAACGAGGTACCTTACTCATTGAAAGATGAAGTTCTAATGAATTTTAAAAGGAGTTGTGTTTGACGTCACGGAACAGGAAATATATGTCACAGCACGAAAGATATCATGCAAAGTGACGTCAAACATACATAGTAGATATGTTTGTGTTATGTGGACAATCAATATCGTTTTAAAAAGAGAGATATAACCTGATATAGAACTCACAAGATCGATCGATCAATGTTATTTTGACATTTTCGGGTGACATTACTTCCTATGCATTTGGTCCATATATGCATATATCGACCTACAAATAAATCCATTAGTGCATACTAAGCAGTGGGAACTTATCTTCATTTTTCTTTTAAAAAATAGGGATTATGCAATTATTGTACTATTATAGTACTGCTCTGGAATTGTAGACTTTTATAAATCATTAATTTGATATCATTACGTCCATGCATGGAATGCCTGTTACTGCACATTGTAAAGATGTTTCCCATTTCTTGCAGGAAGAGGTGTCCAAAGGCGACTTTGTATTATGCCGCCCAGCATTACTGCAGAGAAAGATTCTGGGATGTTTTTTGGTGGTAAGATAAAAGTAGTTTTGTCAAACGTGCATTAAGAGAAATTTAATGGTAAGTCACATTTTTGTACGACAGATGATCTCATAATACAGATTACTTATATTTGGCATTAAAAACATGATTTTAGTGCTTTTTGGTTCAAATAATAGATTTCGATCATGAAGTTCCCTTTGGGTTCTGGTTTTTACATAGCAGTTGGCAATCATCCCAATTAGCAATATACGAAGGCAGCGATAAGCATTTGTACCCACCGCTAGTTAATGAATATTATGTTTTGTGTCTCACCGTACGCAAGAGTTCAACAAAAGAAAACAACTATAGAGCAACTCGGAAATTGTGTATTAGTCTATGGGACATTTGTGTTGTACGCCTTGATTTTTCTTTTTCGTCATCATTAAAGTGTTTAACAACTCTTACATTATGAAGAATACAGAGAACTTGAGGTTCCGTAAATCTGACAGGGACTGAGTCGACGCAGACTAAAATGTCAATTACAAATATGTGCATGTATTTTGTGTACAGGATCGGTATTGGATATTTTCAGGACATTTATGATCAATAAGACAAAGAGCAGTGTACTGCAAATTTTTGGGACGACCCGTTCCGTCCCCAGGAAAACACGGAAAAATTTTACAAAAGTAAAATATGTGCAAACAGGCTAGCACGGTTCTTTCGGATATGACCTTAAAAACGGAGGTCCCGTGTCACGGTAGGCGTTGGCACGTTAAAGAACCCTGAGCGCTAAGCATAGGTCTAAATTTGTGGTACTTCCCCTATAGCTGGTGACGTCTCGATATGAGTGAAAAATTCTCGACGGGACGTAAAACAAACAATCAAACAGAAAACTTAACAATATGAATAGAAAATACAGACCAACGTTTTTTAAATATAAGCTTAACGGCTCCCGACCCAAATTTAGGCAAAATTGAAATAAAATTAAAAATAGCCGTTCATTATTGTTTTTCATCCGCCGACAATTCCATGTAGAGTGAGAAAAAATAAATAAATAAAACGTCAGTCTGGTTCCCGTCCGCGCCACTCATTAATCACTCGTTTTGAGTAATCAATGAATGGTGGAGACGGGAACCAGACCAATAGGGGTATGCTTAAGATGAGACATGTCATTGACCGATTCTATGGGCATCATCCAATCAGAGACATCGAGACGTCGGACGATATTTAGCTCGAAAATGAAACCGTAGCGCCAAAATGTCAGCATCAGGACATGAGACATTTTCTTATTTCAAGATCGTTACTATTAACTTTTCCAGCCAGTAAGCTATCTACAGAACAATCTTTAAACTATTCACGGATATTTTAAGTTATTGGTGTTGATTGTTGTAACAAAGTTAAAAAAAATCAGTAGTCATATGATGTATATCCTCTCCGAGGCTGCTTTCCCTGTGAAGTTTATATAAAAAAGTCTCAATTCAAAAATGATCTTTACAGACCTAAACAATACATCTGAGATTATCGTCCCCAAGTGCACTTGGTAATTCACCCCCCCCCCCCCCCCCCACAAAAACCAAAACCAAAACAAAAAATAATCGTAAAATGAAGAATCAAAGTACAAAATGTATACTTTTTGGGGCGGAACATTTAAAGGAAAAGTATATACATATCAAAGTCACTCCGCTGGCGGGTTATTTTTTGTTTTGTTTTCTTTTATTCTGTTTATATATATATATATATATATATATATATATATATATATACAGAGAGAGAGAGAGAGAGAGAGAGATAGATTGATTTCCACTAAATTTGTGCAATCAACATTGCTTCAATGAATTTATATACTCATTTATTTACGGTATTCAGGGACTTGTATGTATTATGTTTCAACCTTTAACACTTCTCATCAGCGATTAACTCATCCATTTAATGCTACATTATGCACTTTCATAATTCTCATGAAAATTAAAGCTGAATTTAATCTTAATTACAAATTCACAGTAGATTTAAAAAAAAAAATTGAGGGGGGGGGGGGTCGAAGTAAAGGTGAAGGTGTGATACGATCCAAGCGTATGTTCTACATGTATCGCATCGCGGAGAATTTTACAGATTATTTCATGAACAAAATTGACAAAATTAGGCAATCGTTAAGTGACTTCAGCCATTTTGAACCTCTTGTTAAGGATGTGCCATCATTCGATTCTTTTCAAGAATTATCTGTCAAGGAAATTAAAGAACTGATAGGTGAACTACGAACGACATCCTGTGAATTAGATATTTTACCAACCAGTGTTCCGAAGTCACTTTCACAAGAGCTGTTACCAACTATAACTGATCTAGTGAATCTATCGCTAAAGCAAGGCATTTTCCCTTCAAAATGGAAACAAGCGATTGTTAGACCTTTGTTAAAGAAGGTAGGTCTTGAACTAGAATATGCGAATTATAGACCAGTCAGTAAATTGCCGTTTTTATCAAAACTTATAGAAAAAGCAGCGTTCTATAGACTAAATCAACATGTGAGTGATTTTGATCTTCTTCCAAAAAACCAGTCTGCATATCGTCGCTTCCATTCATGCGAATCTGCTCTGTTAAGACTCGTACACGATTTGCTGAATGCAATGGGAAAACAGGAAGTCACGGCTCTCATAGCAATCGATCTCAGCACCGCGTTCGATACAGTGGATCACCAAATACTCATTGATGTGCTCAGAAAGCAATATGGTATCACTGATTCGGCTTTGACTTGGGTTGATTCATACCTACGGTCGCGTAGTTGCCGAGTGAACGTTAATTCTGCGTCATCATCTCCTCGTCAATTGCAGTGTAGTGTTCCGCAGGGGAGCTGTTTAGGTCCGTGGTTGTATCTTATATATTTTTATTCGACATTATTCTCCCCGTCAATCGCGGTCTATGGATTTACAGATGATCACATTGCAAATAACGTCTATTCACAACGAAATCGAAGCAATTAAAGATCTGGAATATGCAGGCATCATTAATGACTGGATGAATTCAAATAAACTGAAAATGAACACATCAAAAACAGAATTCATAATATTTGGCAGTAGGAAGCAATTGGACAGATGCAACACGAAACTTAAATGGCGACAAAATTAAATTGGAACATTGTATACGATACTTAGGAGCATATTTAGATGAAACTCTAAATTTTAAGGTACACATCAAAAGAAAATGCCGCACAGCAATGATCAATTTTATCAGAATTAAAAGTATACGTAAATATTTGACAAAAGAGCAACAGAAATTTTGGTTTTATCATTAGTTATTTCTCATTTGGACTACTGCAATGTGATTTTATATGGAATAGCACAGAGTGAAATAGGAAAGATGCAACGTATTCAAAACATGAGCGCGAAACTTGTATTGAATCGTAAGAAATTTGATAGTTCTAGGGAAGCTCTCTATGACTTACATTGGTTACCCATCAAATCCAGAATACAATTCAAATTGTTGACTTTTATGTATAACTGTTCTGTTGGCGAAGCACCATCATATTTAATCGAACTTTTAACGAAACAGGTGCCAATTCAAAAGTTACGCTCCGCTCAATATTCTTACGGCTGCTACAACGTTCCTTTGATAGCCACAAGACGTTCAGTGACAGAAGCTTCGGAACTGTTGGTCCTCGACTTTGGAACGATCTACCTCTAGAGATAAAACAGTCGAAATCACTGAACAGTTTTCAGGCGAAATTGAAAACTCATTTATTTAGAAACTTTTAATATACAATTTAAAAAAAAAAAAAAAACAACAACAAAAAAACAAAACATTTTAGTATCGTACTAGACATTGATTTCAGTTTTGTAGAATGTATGTACTTGTGTTTTATTTACTTATTTACTTACCTATCTTATGCTTCTACTATTACCTTTTATGCATATCATCTCTTTTACTATTTTATTGTACAACGCCAGTGAATACATGTATGTAAAATTAGGCGTTTTAATCAAATAAACGAGTTTCCGTTTCGCTTAGCCTAATGACTTAGGAAACTGAGATAAGTTACTCTCCAAACAACAGATTAGTCAGACTACAGACACAAACACATGACTTTTAAATATATATTGACAAAAGACCATAATTTTAAGAACTTTTTTACAGATATTTAACCATGATATATGAGCTGCTTTTGTTATATAACTTTAAAATTCGTTTTGTTTGTTTGTTTGTTTGTTTTACGTCTCGTCGAGAATTTTTCACTCATATTGAGACGTCACCAGCTGTAGGTGAAGTACCACAAATTTAGACCTATGCTTAGCGCTCAGGGCCGTAGCAGTGAGGGTTCTTTAACGTGCCAACGCCTACCGTGACACGGACCTCTGTTTTTAAGGTCATATCCGAAAGATCCGTGATTCTCACTTCTAAATGCCGAGCGTTTGGCGAAGGATTAATCACTACCTATTTTTCGTCTTAGGTTTGACATGGCACGAGCGGGGATCGAACTCACGACCTCCCGGTTACGAAGCGAACGCTCTAACCACTGAGCTACCGTGACCGGTATTCGTATGTTCAGCGCAAAATAGTCCACAATTTATGTTTGTTTACATATCTTTTCAGTATATCTTATGGGTATCGACGAATTACTGTGTATCAGATTTCAAGTGTATGCTGTTCAGGGTACTATGGAAAAGACTGCAAAACAGGTGCGACATTATACATTCGAAGCTTTGACAATATAAAGGTTTTATAGACGTTTTGTAATTGTTTGATGCGCAATTTGCTTTTCCCTCTCTTCCTTTTGTTTGTTTGTTTACCTCTGCGGTATACATGTACTCAAAATGTATATTTCTATTGACATATAATTTATTTAGCGTTGTGAGTTATTGGTTGATTCCTATAAAATTATCAGCTGGGAGTAAGTATATCTCATCGTTCTGTATATACATGTACATCTATATTTCATCCTTTAAACTGTCTTTCCGTTTCAATGTTACTTGATTAATGTTAAAATGGAATACGCGTGAATGGAATCTCCACTGAATGAGTCAAAATCTATATGTCGATATATTTAGTTGGAATCTTTAGTATTAGGACTCAATTTCAATCAACGTTTCATACGCTCGTTATGAAATTAACAGCAAACCCTTTAGTTTTTTTTCCTAAATATATTTATTCCATCCAAGGTTACACTACAGTCATCACATACTGATGTTTTAATGATATATTTGATCACAGAATGCATAATTGAATTCTTTATTCTTCATCTTGAGCAAAATATCAATTCATTTCTCCATATTTTGTCTATCTGATAGAGCTTGGATTTATTTTGATGGATTTATAAATTCGACTCCTTCTAATGTTACATATAGCAGAGGCATCATCAACCAAACAAAAAAAAAGTATCAAAATTGAAAATGAAATCCATGTCCGGATTAATATCTTGCAGTGTGATAAAGAAAACAATTAAATCATTTTATTTCAACGCGCTCAAGATGAATCAGATAGCTTCCTTTGAAAAAAATTCTCGAAGGGACGAAAAACACAGAAATAAAGAAACAAATCATACCAATTTAGATATTTTGAAAAGCAGCTGTATGGTGTGGGTAATCAATCATTTTTTGACAGGTGTTACTAAAAATAGACAATGGAAAATCCAACTAGGGACCTTGACCTACTTAAAGGAGGATGGACCAATGAAATGGTAGGATCAGGTAGAACGGAAAACCCAATGACGTCAATGGAAAAACCCCGAGATAATCACCAAGGACGATCGGAATTTGGGGGGAAACCCCATTCGGAAAATCCAATGACGTCTATTGAAAAACCCTAGAAAATCCGTCTGGAAAATTCCAAGGACGTTCAATGCGGTTCCTGACACGTCCTTTCCAAAAGTTAATGAATGCCAATGGCGAATGTAAATTAATAAGAAGGGATCCGTGCACGTAACAATAAAAAATTCACTAAAGCCAATGATGATTTAGAGATACGAAATCATTTAATATACACATAGAATAACACCCCAGTTACATGATGTATTTGAAATGAGCCCCCAGGTGACAGTTCTTTTGCTGTTTTCAATTTGTTCTCAATCACATTAAATATAGCAGATTTTTCCATCGACGTCATTGGGTTTTCCGTTCTACCTCATCCGACCGGTCGCGATAGCTCAGTGGTTAGAGCGTTCGATTTCTAACCGGGAGGTCGTGAGTTCGAGCCCCGCTCGTGCCATGGCCGCGTCAAATCTAAGATGAAAAATAGGTAGTGATTGCTCCTTCGCCAAACGCTCGGCATTTAGAAGTGAGAATCACGGGTCTTTCGGATACGACCTTAAAAACGGAGGTCACGGTAGGCGTTGGCACGTTAAAGAACCCTCACTGCTACGGCCCTGAGCGCTAACCATTGGTCTAAATTTGTGGTACTTCACCTACAGCTGGTGACGTCTTAATATGAGTGAAAAATTCTCGACGGGACGTAAAACAAACAAACAATACAATCATCCTACCATTTCATTGGTCCATCCTCCTTTAAGTAGGTCAAGGTCCCTAATTAGATTTTCCATTGTCTATCTGTAGTAACACCTGTCAAAATATGATTGATTACCTACACCATACAGCCGCCTATAGTAATCCTATGTTACTTACAAAAGTGTTTCTAGACACTCAATTGTTGTTTTCTTTCTTTCTATTTATTGAATATATTCTGAGTACAAAGCAAACATTTTAATTGTCCAATTTATGAGAAAATTGTACCTTCCTTGAAACGAATTAGTACTGGATTGAATTTACAGAAAATACACTGCTAATGTAACCGCCGACATATTCAAAAGCACAGTTTGTTTGCTAGTGGTAGGAAATGTAAAGGTATTTATATTGAATTTGTTGTAGATAAAAGAACCACAACTGCTGAACCACAAGTAGGTGGGGAAAATTCGGAAACAACACAGGGTGAATCTCCAGAGGAAAAAACTACAATATCTACAATGACAAAGATATCAACGGAACCAAAATGCAAGCACGGAGAGTATCGAGCTGATCCAAATCACTGTCAAAACTATTTTTTCTGTAACTCTGGTATAGAAATCCCAGGATCATGTCCACCTGGATCATTCTGGGATGAAGATAAATTGAACTGCTTTGATAATGTAGATTGTAAGAAAAGACCCATTTCTTGAAGAAGAAAAATAAACGTGAGGAATTACATGCCTGATCTGTGGTTCGCTTCTTTTTTTTGAAAAATATGAAATGGTACGTTTTGTATGTAATCAAATATGAATTATTTATATACATGGGGATATTATTACGTAAGCTTTATTGATGATGCCACATAGTGTCGGGGACCTTTTTCCTCACTAAAGGCAACCTTGAACCGAGATAATAGGCATAAGACTATCTACTTCAGAAAGAAATCCATCCTTATCAGAATTTATAGGGGTTAAAATAATATTGATTACAGAAATTGTAATGAAAAAAGTTGACCTTTACCATGGCAATACTAACCCTACAAGGTTCATTCTTACTGCGGTGTATGAAAACTATTTACATCCTATATGTAAATTCATACAAAACGTCTACAATCTTTGTATTGCATTATAGCTGGTCTGACTGCGATTGATTTATTATACATTGTTTAACGTCCCGCTCGAGGATCTTTCACTCGTATGGAGACGTCACCATTGCCGATGAAGGAAAATTTAATCCTAGACTCGAAGCTTAAGGCCTTTGAGCAGGGAGGGATCTTTTACGTGCCACACCTGATGTGACACGGGGCCTCGGTTTTTATGGTCTCATCCGAAAAACCGCCTCATTTAGTCGCCTCTAAACGATACGCAAGGGGCACAGGGGACCTATTGTAACCCGGATCCCCACGGGATCAATTGACAACGTTTGACCCAATAACTGGTTGTATTGGCAAACTAGATCATTATAACGACCATAACATTTGCGAAATGCTAACTTTAGAGGAGGCTGTTGAAAACCCTTTAACATCAACTTGTTCGTCATTATCCTGCCTCGATTTAAAAACTGATCGTATGCAGAACAAACCCTTTCGTATCGAATAAATCTCGATTATTATTACATATTGTTTAACGTCCCGCTCGAGAATTTTTCACTCATATGGAGACGTCACCATTGCCAGTGAAGGGCTGCAAAATTTATGCCTACGCTCGGTGCTTATGACCTTTAAGCAGGGAGCGTTCTTTTACGTGTCACACCTGCTGTGACATGGGACCTGGGGTTTTGCGGTCTCATCCGAAGGACCGCCCAATTTAGTCGCCTTTTACGACAAGCTAGGGGGTGCTGAGGATCTATTCTAACAACCCGGATCCCCACGGGGTGAATAAATCTCGAGATAAATAACGTCTGCATATCATTGGAATATTGCTATATAGATAAAGGGAAGTTGACGATGAAGGAGCTGAAATCAGTCTTTTCAATAATATATCTAAGTACAAAGAAGATGTGGAGGACTTTTGTGTCTTTTATTTCGAATTCACTGATATATATATCGAATCGACATATGAATGAAATCTGGCATACGTTTTTTTTATATATATAATTGAATACGGTCTACAATATACCACATACTAAACGAACTACCAGAGCCCACCGTCGTTTCGACCCACAGGTAGCAAATTTGGAGAATCGAGGCCTCCCTAAAACCACCTGGCGGAAGAATTCAAGCCCGTCAATCGTTCCTACCCCTGCGGAGAACCGACCGCAGTTTCAACCCCCTTCCCAAGATCATGGACCATAACTACCACTGGTTCAACAGTCTATGCTACAATAACCACTAAACAACCCCAGCCAATCGTTCAACAGCAACCCGCGGCACAACCATGATCCTGGCTTAACCACAGCACACCTTCGCTGCAGCTCAAACTACCCAAAACTTACAGAACAACCACTGGCCCAGACATCCCAGTACCAGGAGGATGTTTCAGTCCAGTCTGTTCACAATCTAGATATGCACATTAATCAATACCTATAACAAAATAAAAAATATTGAGGGTAGTTTTGTTGAATTACATTCACTCCTTCCTCCAAAACTGGTTGGGAATGATACTACTATGCCTTCCAGTTCTACAGGGGATATTGTTACAATAGAAAATGCTTCTATAGTGTTTTCTATTGAAAAATGGACTGTTCATTAAGTATCTATCTACACAACAGCTTAGCCAGACAAAGCTGTTGAAATGTTTAAGTATATTCGTACTGTTCGTCTGGGGACGTCAAAGGGAGCTACTGGGTGGCACAAGTATGATGCATATTATCGTCTTCGTAAATTCATGATCCTTGGTAGCTTTTGATCCATGATTTATCAAGAGTTATGTTTGTTTTACATGACTCCCAATTCTCATATCAACCTTCCTCATGCTCCACAAACACAAATTAAAAATTGGTGCTTTGATTTATACTTTAGGGAGCTGTGTATGATAAATCCTTGTCATTATATGCACACCTATACACGCTGCGCAGGCAATCACTCAATCATGCACTGCACTTCATAAAAAATCAAAGGTATATCCTAGTACTGCATTCCAGACTCTGCAAGTTCCTCACCCCTCCAGTCCACGCCTCCATTCTCTCAGAACTACAGAACACTACAACTCCATAAAACTATTTCGGACTTCTAACTGCAGGAGATGGAGATGTACACAAAGACATCTGGGTTCTAGGAAAACACGCGTATTGCGCAATTATCTTGCACACAATTAAACAACCCACTAGCTCATACTTATCATAGGATTTTTCTGAGGATTTAAATTTGTTATTCTGGACCACGCATGCACAGAAAAATCATAACTTACTTTCTGCTTATAAACACCCACGGAAGTACAAGAAAAATTAACAAAGGGATGTAATTAGGTAGGGTGGGAACCTTACGAGTCTGCCTCTATCTTTACATATCTCCTGTTGGAGTGTTCCAAAAGGCGACAGCACTGGTTGGCGTCTAATCACCACCCACTTGTCATAATCTGCAGAGAACAGTGTTGATTTTTACATAACCTCCTAGAGTCAACAATTCATATCACATCATTTGATGCATTGATGAAAATGTTAGTCAAGATTGTGAAGGGTGCTTTCATTGGAAAATTGAACACAAAATCTGCATTTCGGTTATTGTCAATTTTTCTTGGTAAAAAACTGGAAACTTGACAAAGCTGATTGGCCATATTTCGAAACGCTGTGTCTGCAAAATATCTCCGTTGAAAAATTTGAAAACCACCCAGACCCCATTCAAAACTTTATCAAAACTTTATTAGAAATAGCAAATAAATGCATACCTAAGACCTCGACAAATTCTACTAAAATAAAAAAGCCATGGTTTACAGAGGAATGCAATGCAGCAATTAAAGCTCGCAAAAAAGCAGAAAGACTATTCAATAGATCACCTTCTTTAAATCTGAATAATTTTCGCATATATCGAGCAAAGGCTCGTAGAACCATAAATATAAGTAAACGAAATTCCTGGAAAACATTTGTTTCAAGTTTAAATTCGCATAGTCCTATAAATAAAGTTTGGAATGCAATAAGGAAAATAAAAGGAAAAGATCCCGGTAAAAAATATCAACATCTGAAGGTAGGAAATCAAATAATCACAGATAAGAAAGATATATCTAACAATATAGCGAATACTATTTCTAAAAACTTATCAAAAGACAACATGAACCCAAATTTCATCTCAAACAAGAATACAGAAGAACGGAAAACTTTGGATTTTACATCTGAAAACAATGAATGTTATAACGAACCATTTATTTATGATGAATTACTGCAATCTCTAGAAAAATCGCATGATACATCTGTAGGTCCGGACCAGATCCATTATCAAATCATAAAACATCTTCCTAAACCTACCAAAGAATGTCTTCTGCAAATCTTTAACATGATATGGGAAAATGGTAACTTTCCATCTTCCTGGTCACAGGCAACTATTATTCCTATTCCAAAACCTGGTAAGGATCACTCGGATCCTAATAATTACAGACCAATAGCCTTAACAAGCTGCGTATGTAAAACCATGGAACGGATGATCAACGAACGCTTAGTATGGTTTCTTGAGACTAATAACATTTTAACTGATATACAATGTGGCTTCAGGAAAAATCGAAGCACGGTCGACCAGTTAATACGACTTGAAACCTATATTTGAGATGCCTTTGTCAAGAAAGAGCACGTCGTCTCAATATGTTTTGATTTAAAAAAGGCATACGATACCACATGAAAATACGGTATCTTAAAAGATCTCCATAATATAGGTCTTAAAGGCCATTTACCAAACTTCATTAAGAATTTTTTAAGTAATAGGCATTTCAATGTTCGCATAGGATCTACATTTTCAGACAATTTCGAACAAGAAATGGGCGTGCCACAAGGAAGTATTTTATCAGTTGCATTATTTAGTATAAAAATAAAGTTTCGCTGAAGTACTTAAAAACGACTTTCATGGAAGTCTATATGTCAATGACTTTGTTCTCTGTTATAAATCCAAAAATATGAATTCGATCGAGATATGTCTAAACAAAATCCAAAACTGCGCTGATGTAAATGGTTTTAAATTCTCCAGAACTAAAACGGCGTGCATGCATTTCTGTTCTAAACGGAAACACCACGATGATCTGCAGTTGGAATTAGGTGGCACTCCAATTAAAGTTGTAAAAGAGATTAAGTTCTTAGATGTTATTTTTGATAATAAACTCACTTTTATTCCGCATATAGCAATGCTCAAAGAGAAATGTACAAAAGCCCTTGATATAATAAAAGTTGTTGCAAACACAAAATGGGGAGCAGATAAGAATACTCTTCTACATCTGTATCGCTCTCTCATCCGGTCTAAACTAGACTACGGCTGTATAGTATATGGAGCGGCAAGAACATTCTACATTAAAGCCCTTGATGCAATCCACCATCAAGGACTTCGACTGTGCACATGAGCTTTTCGAACCTCTCCTGTAGATGGTTTGTATGTTGAGGCAAACGAACCACCTCTAGATCTACGTAGAATAAAACTTATCTTACAATACGTTGTTAAATTAAAAGCTAACAATGACAATCCCGCATTTAACTGCGTTTTCCACCCACAGTTTGAAGATTTGTATAAAAAAACTAAGACCTATATAAAACCAATTGGTCTCCGAGTCAAAAAACATTTACATGATTCTGACTTACCTATGGACATTATAAAACCCTCATCACTTTCAGAAATACCACCATGGAAATTACTAAAACCCAAAGTTGACACTTCACTTTCTGAATATAAAAAATCTGAAACAAATTCCGCTATATTCAAACAAAAGTTATCTGAACTAAAACAATCTAAACATCCTACAACTGATATTTATACAGCCGGTTCGAAAGATCAAAATAAAGTTGCTGCTGCTGCAGTAATCAATAACAATGTTTTCTCAGCACGACTCCCAAATGAAGCAACAATTTTTACCGCTGAAGCAAAGGCTATCCAACTTGCGTAAGAGTACGTTTAAATTTCTAAGGACAAATACTTCACTATATTCTCAGACTCCCTATCTTGTCTACAATCTATAAGTAATATGAATATTGATCATCCATATATTTTAGACATTTTAAACCAGTATTAGATTCCTAGTCATATTGGTATCCATGGTAATAACAAAGCAGATAAAGAGGCAAAGAATGCACTACAAAACGATATTGTACATTTTAAAATTCCTTACACAGATTTGAAATATAACATAAAACTTTATGTAAATGATCTTTGGCAAATATAGTGGGATTTCTGTGACAGAAGTAAACTGTATTCTATTCAAAGTAAACAAATCGTATAACATTGTAATGAAACGCCAGGACGAAGTTATAATTTCAAGAATACGCATCGGACATTCAAAATTGACACACTCTTACTTATTAAACAGAGAACTTCAGCCTGAATGTATATCTTGTGACTGTCCATTAACTATACAACACATTCTTTTGGAATGTAGTGATTTTGCACCCAAAGGAAATAGACTTTTTAATAATGTGCAATCAATATATCAACTTTTTACAAATATTGACTATCATCTTATAAAATATTTACAAGAATGTGACTTTTACAGAAAAATTTGATCCTTTACAATATAACCTATTCATATACACAAAATGATATGTATTTTTACCTGTTTACGACTTTTAACTTTCAAGTCCGTCGGATGGGACTTTAAAGGGTGCCCCGTGTCAAGGATTACAACCCCCTTGGCACGTAAAAGATCGTTTCCTTGATTTTCGAAAAAGAGTAGGCTCACTGAGGGCGGTCAGGGAAACTTCAGTTTTCATGACCAACCATGTTTCAGTTGTTTAATCGCCGTAAAATGGCTGAAATATTGCCAACACGTCGTAAAACCCCAATCAATCAATCAATCAATCAATCTTGGGGAATTTGATTTATCAAGTTTGAAGGTCAATGCTTTTTACTACATTGCCAAATGCCCACGAATAGGCTGTTCATTGTCTGATTGATTGATTATATATCGTTTACCGTTCAGCTCGAGAATCTATCACTCATATGTCTGTAAAGTTTTGAAGAATTTCCCACGTTACTGAAGAACGAAGTAGTTTTTAAATATTTATTTTGAAGGTTTCATTTTCACAGGAAAGGATCAAATATCTTGTCACATTTCTAAAAGTTTGTAACGAATTTCAGGCCCCACTTGCAAGGGACGGAATGTTTATCCTACACATTCGGCATTTAGAAGGGAGAATCAAAGATCTATCGAATATGGCCTTAAAACAGAAGTCCCGTATCGCGGCAGGTGTTGGCACGTTAAAGAAGCCTCATGGCCCTGAGCACTAAGCCTATGTGATACTTCATGTACAATTGGAGACGACTAAATATGAGTGCATAAAATTCTTGACGGGAAGTTAAACATATAAACAACCGGTCGCAGTAGCTCAGTGGTTAGAGTGTTCGCTTTGTAACCGGGAGATCGTGAGTTCGAGCCTCGCTTGTGCCATGGGCGCGTCAAACCTAAGATGAAAAATAGGTAGTGATTGCTCCTTCGCCAAACGCTCGGCATTTAGAAGTGAGAATCACGGGTCTTTCGGATATGACCTTTTAAACGGAGGTCACGGTAAGCGCCGGCACGTTAAAGAACTCTCACTGCTACGGGCCTGAGCGCTAACCATAGGTCTAAATTTGTGGTACTTCACCCACAGCTGGTGACGTCTCAATATGAGTGAAAAATTCTCGACGGGACGTAAAACAAACAAACAATCAATGAATCATAAGTATTTGAACAAAAATGAATAACAGGTTTGTTTTCAGATACCAGACACTTAAAACCACACACACACACACACACAGGTATTGTAAAGCCTTGTTGTTAAAAAACGCTTTTATTCAGGTTGAAATATATGTAGATCTAGTAACTAGTAAGAAACTGCAAAAAAATAAAAAATAAACAATCATAAGTAACTTGCAAAACAGACAAGAAATATACCACAATAGATTTAACCTTACTAGTTTAACAAATTGACTGTGTTGCATTCTACAGACAATATAAAAAATATTTCCAATATGTACTTTTATATTATTGTAAACATAACATCTTGCTGTGGCCTAAACATGTGTTTATCTAAATAAACGGTAAAACTGACTAGATAATTCGAGTTGATAATCAATAAAAATAAGTCGTACATAATATATTCGACTGACTATGTGACGTAATGTAACGACGAGATACCTGACCTTGACCTAAACTAAATTTAGACGATGGTAATAAATTATGTTATGCAAAAATACACAAGATATGTAAATGCATACATTATGACACTACAGCGGGTGCATGAATAGACATAACAAAAGACAAATAAACAATAAAAGACTTACTCTATGCAGGACAAAAGTTGCACAATGCCAAAATATTATCTGATTGCATCAGGGCGCCATGCCGTTTTTGCCTACATGTCGGAAATTGATGTAAAATATACAAATAGAAAACGGATACAATCCGGAAAGATACAGATCGATAACTACGGGGGACAACTCTGTGTCGTGACTGACAAATTCAATGTCGTAACATTACAGCTATTATAACATGATAAAGTATTTTTTTAATGTGATTGTTTCTGTGAATTATGATATTGAGATAAAACAAATTGAAAATGTCTCTGGGATTTGAATACATGATCAACATTTAAAAAATAGCGGTTGATATTCAAAACCTTTGCCATGGAAAACAATATTTGAACGTACTTCGGCGACGTCTCAATATGAGTGAAAAATTCTCGACGGGACGTCAAACAAACAATCAATCATTAAACATATAAACAATCAGTCAGTCATATACCTACTAGAGCTAACATTATTGTTGATTCAACCCTCCCCCCTCGAAATGTATGCGCTCATCTTCAGCTTGAAGTAAACAACTTGTTAGCATAGCTTTGTCCGATTGATTGATTGATTATATATTATTTAACGTCCCGTTCGAGAATTTTTCACTCATATGGTAACGTCACCATTGCCGGTGAACAGCTGCAAAATTTAGACCTATGCTCGGCGTTTATGGCCTTTGAGCAGGGAGGTATTTTTAACGGGCCACACCTGCTGTGACACGGGACCTCGGTTTTTACGGTCTTATTCGATTGATTAATTGATTATATATTGTTTAACGTCCCATTCGAGAATTTTTCACTTATATGGAGACATCCGAAGGACCGTCCCATTTAGTCGCCTCTTACGACAAGCAAGGGGTACTGAGGATCTACTCTAACAAACCGAATCACCACGGGGCAGCTTTGTCCTGAAACACCATTAAAACATCAAATGGGCTTAAAACCTACTTCAATTTCTGCATGCTCCAAGGTTTAAATACCCCATGGTCATTTATCTTTGAGTTGGTTGTCAGATGTTTTGCCCATTTGTCATTAAAAAGTCTTGCTTATGTAACAGTTCGCTCATACTTACTATGTAAAAAAGATCCAAATGTTTAAATTGTTACAGAGCTTAAAATTTCCTAGATGGATGGAAGGATGTCAATCACCAAAACCATTTTACGAAAAGTAATTTCAGTTCTACCCAGTGTTTGTTCAGGTTCATATGAGACAACATTGTTTACATCAGCTTTCTCTATCACATTCTATGGTCGCCTTAGAGCAGGAGAACTCACAATTCCAGTCAATTCTCTAGACAGGTTCTTATGATTAATGATGTTCAAGTTGATGAAAATAGCTCCTTGCTACAGCTTGCAATTCGTTATTTTAAAACTGATTAGTGTGGCACTGTTCGGCAGTTGTGGATAACACGTGATCTGACATGCTCAATGGCAAATCTGCGAAAATATATAAAAATCAGACTCAACCAAGCTGGTCCATTATTCTGTCAATTTGCAGGCATACTTTTCTCAATACATGTTTACCTCTGAGCTGTCTAAGTCAATCTGCATTGAACTTGGATGGTAGGGACAAATCCCACTCTTTTCGTACTGCTAGCACTAAAGGGTTTCACCCCCCCCCCCCCCCCTTGTCTAATCTCCTGGAAAATGAAAATTCAATTCTTTTAAGACCTACATTCGCATTCCAAATTTAATAAATCAAAGTTGTCATATCAAATCCCCAGGTTGTATGGTTGTTTGGGTCATCTATTACTTTTTGACAGACTGGATGATTTCAGCTTCTCTATAGGCCCATATCTATGTAGCAATATCCCATTATCACCTGCCCCTGGGAATCGGGGTTAGAATAGGTTCCTAAAACACCTTGCATGTCGTAAGAGGGGATAACTGGGGTGGTTCTTCCGATGAGACCACAAAACCCAAAGCCCTGTGTCACAACAGGTGTGACATGATAAAGATCCCTCCCTGTTCAAAGTCCGTAAGCGCCGAGCAATGGCCTAAATTTTGCTGCCCTTCACCTGTAATGGTGACGTATCCATATGAGTGAAAAATTCACGAGCGGGACGTTAAACAATATACAACCAACCATCATCACCTGCATATGGTGTTGACAGCTCTAAACTGATTCGATTCGCGTGTGAGTAACTTTAGATCAACGTAGGCTACTGACAAACCAGTTGATGCAACAGGGGTTTCAACAGTCTCGTTTAAAATCAGAATTTCGCAAATTCTATGGTCGTAAAAATAATCTAGTTTGCCAATACAATCTTTCAAAGGGGCAAATGCTATCTGACGTGTTTGATACCAATTTTAGGCCGTTCGTGGCACACTGGTTCTGACTACCGATTGCTCCGTTTATCTGATCAAGATATAGGACTTACGGCGGGTGTGGCTGGTCGACAGAGCTGCTTACTTCCCTTCTGAACCTTATTCCACTCCTGGTACATATCCAGGGGTCTGTGTTTGCTCAACTCTCTGTTTTCTTATAGGAGTTATGAGATTTATCACAATTCATTAGCTTCGCCTTTTCATCAAAACGACTTTTATGGGGTTATGTTTAGATCTGGAGTATGCAATTTAAATTTACGTAGATTAAATATTTCAGTCTGGTGGCAAGGGTACAATGGCATAGAATTCAAGGTCAAATATCAATGTTGAGGCTTAAAAGAGTCGGTCGTACCCTTAATGTTATCCTTGTGCATTGTGGTGGTAATGCTTTTGTTTGCTGTTTGTTTTACGTTCCTTGGAGAATGTTGCACTCTTAATGAGACGTCACCAGTTTAAAGTGAATTGCCACTATGCATAGAGCCATAGCAGGAAGGGTTCTTTAACACCTATCGCGACACGGGACCTCCGTTTTTAAGATCATATCCGAAGGACCCTTGATTACCGTTTGGTTAAGGAGCAAGCACTACCTATTTTTACGTCTTAGGTTTGACACGGCCACGGCACGAACGGGACTCGAACTCCAAACCTCCTGATTACGAAGCGAACACTCCAATCACTGAACTTCTTTGACCGGTGGTGGTGTAATGGTATTGGGGAAACTCCATTTAAGAAACCAAGTCCCTAGAATTTTTAGATTTCATTGCAGAGCAGTTCCCTCACATGCGCATAATATGGTTATATATTCTCCCCTGCATTCACTGGCGGTATTCCTCAAACTACCGGTAAAGCTATAAAGAAGAAGACCAGAAAGGGGTTGAACTCATTAACAAATAAAGTAAGAGAAGCTTTGGGGTGTCAGTCATCCACTACCCGGAGATTGTAAATCATGTCCAAATTTTTGTCAGGGACGGGGTTCATCTATCTAAACTTGGCATCATTCTATTTCTCAATACAATTTAAGGGAGCTTGGAAGCAATCATATGAAACCGGACACAATTTTATCCACCACAATAAGCACTCACCATTTGAAGGGCATGAAAGCGCACTGCTGTTTCACACCACACAGGACCCCCACCAGATATTGGCGGAGTTCCCATGCGTAAATGCTATGTTAGAGCATTTACGTATGGGCGAACTGAGCGGCATACATCAATTTAACATTAATTTGCTATTAATTTTGTCTGCTTTGGATCAATGAACCACCCAGGGTCACAACTGAATATCACGAAAATATTGTGACACTTGATATATATTTCCTTGATCTCTGCAACTGTCAGGGTCATGGGCATTTAAGACTATTGTTACATTGAACCTTCTATTTTTTCACCATGACGTCTGCATCTCCCATGGTCAAGGTCACATAATGCTATTTTGATTTCACATTGAAATGTTGCGATTGTGATGCTGGGCCTACCCTTTGTTTTGGAGGCCCAAACTTCATTGTATTATCAGTCGTGCCCATAAACGCGAAATACATGTAACCTTTATTTATTTTTTGTTTAGCGCTTATTACAAGATAAATATATTATCGTGTAAATAATATTTAGTTGCGTGCTAGTGATAAACTATTAACACTACTAACATAAACCAGTCCATATAAACCACTTTAGTCAATACGTTTTAAGTTTTTCAATGTCTAGCCTCTTTAGTGTGTAGATAAGGTTGACAGGAAAATGACAACTGTGGAATAAAATATGCTTTGGAAAAGATCATATATATTTCTCTCTCTCTCACACACACACACACAAACACGCAAACACAGATATATATATATATATATATATATATATATATATATATATATATATATATATATTGATAGATAGATAGGTAGTAAACATTGGGATACTCATTTATACGTGAAATGGCAAGATATGAAGAAAAAGAATAAGTTTCATTAAACGATGCTTGAGTGGTGAAGAAACAATGAACTTACTACACCATAGTTCCATTATAGTCACGGATGTAAGCGTTTAAAATGAAATCCGATTCTCGCATGGTATGAAATAGGTAACCGGTGTGCAAAGATCAATACTGTAGAGAGTTTAGTTTTTCACTAGCCTGAACGAACGGCAAATTAATGATACTGTATGCATTTCAAGCTTCAAGTGTCGAAAGTCTTATTTGAATAATACAAGACTTTAGTTTGATTTAAAGTGACTGATTCACGTTTTTCCTTTTTAAAAATATTTCTCATTTTAGACGTTAAACGGTAAAAATATAACTCATTTAATGTTGACAGCCAAAATTGTGACCTTCTAAATGCAAGGATAAAAATAACATTTTACCCTTAATTATGTGTTACGTAAACAAAGACTAATGAGTCTTTTTTTCGTTTACAAAGAAACCAAGAAATGTTAATTTTGTAATTTAAAGCATCTTAATTTTGCACAGCCACAAATTTAACTTTTAGATGACGCAGTTTACCTAAAGAATATTTGAAACGTGATATATATTATAAAATCTATATCCATTTCTTTTGAAAACGTCTTAAACAATAACATACCACAATCTTTGTTTACAAAACAAATAATAAATTCTCTAAAATCGGGTCTTTCGTAATGCATAACTTAAAATTTTGGTGAAACTTTTTAAACACATTAGAAGGTAGATTTTTATTATCAAAAGTGGAAAACAAAATTTGGAGAAAATAATGTATGGTAACCATTAGAGTCATTTGCATTTCCTTCATCAACAATTCACAGTAGTGTAATATATCAAAATTCCTATTAAAAGTGTCGCTAGCTAGTAAATTATTTTTCATTACCTAGAGTATCACAGTTGTTTATTTTTAAATAATTTAATTTCAAAAATAAAGAACAATAAATTAACGTGAATATCATATTGACATGGATTTTCCTTTATGGTTTATATAGACAATCTGTACAGATCTTACAGTAACACGATAACAAAGGTGAAGATAACGAACATTCATCTATCTAATAATTCCTATAAGGAATACAAAATTCAGAGTTGGACAAACACGGACACCGGACTTACCAGAGATGGGATCTGATGCATAAGAGTAGTAAGCATCCCCTGTTAACCGGTCACTCTGGCTGTGAGTCCTTTATCTCGACCGGGTAAACGGGTAAATTCGTAGTCAAAAACTGTGCAAAGAACGGCCTCAGTTTAAAGATGCCAGATAGTTTATCAAAATTGTATCATCGTGAAAATATTAATTAATTTCAATTAAAATTGAATTAATCAAGTTGCACTTTATACTATATAATACTTGGGGGAACTGTGCATTGAAGGTTTTAGAAGAAAATATTTAAATTCACTGAATCTTTTCTCTTATATTTCTTTTCAAATTCACATTTCTTTCATTATAGACAATCAATATATGTTTGTAGCAAACAAGTTCGATCCAGTTTTCTAATATTACCACCCCTTGGGGATCCGGGTTACAATAGATCCTCAGTACGCCTTAATTGTCATAAGAGGCGACTAAATTGGGCGGTCCTTTTGATGAGACTGCAAAAAACGAGGCCCCGTGTTACAGCAGGTGTGGCACGTAATCTGATAATTTAGTACTTCAATATTGTTTATATTTCTAAAAATACCAATAAAATGTCCTTCTTTGTTGTTTTATCGGTGATGAAGGTAGCAATCGGAGAAAAAATTGCATCACCCGCTAACGCAGGTCATGATTTTTTTTCTGCAATGCTAGCTACCGTCATCGCAGAATAAAAGAACAGATAGCATTTTATAGTTTAAACACCGAAAATCCGATTAATTTTCATCTTCATGGTGTTTTCCGTTAACAATACATCTATAGCATAAACTTCTAAAACTAAAACCAATTTGAAAGGCTCAGTAATAACTGATGTGTAACACAGATACAGAACAGATGTGTTAAAAAGTAAAACATTTACACGTGGAAGATGTTTATTTGTACGATAAGTACTTACATTTTTAAAATTTGTTTTATATATATATATATATATTTGGTTTTTTTGGCAAATTAACCAATCTATAAATGCATACCACAAACTTACACTTGCTGCAATTTCGAAATGTCAATGTAAACCATTATATTTCTCTTCAGTTTCAAAATTCAGGACCTAACGATATACATACATTCTGCAAAAATTACTCAATGATTCAAAAGTCATTTGAATGAACATTATACATCTGATTTGAAAAAGAAAATAATCCTCGATATAAGACAAGATATTATGGAATTTTTGTAGAACGTTTGTAAATATTATTTGATTACATTCATCTTGCCAGTCTATTCATGGTATTAAAACAAGGAAGTATTGGTATTAGAAACAGCTATGTGTTACATTTAAGTACAGAAAGGTAAATATTAAAGTATCATTGATTGTGTAAACACCCACTTCTAGCTTACATTTGTTTAAAATTCGTCATAAATGTAAGGAATAAATGTATTTCCATAAGGAATAACCGCATTCTGAAGCAGTGTTTAATCGTAAATTTTCAGGTGAGCCAAGGACACTACAGTCATATCAAATTCATATAAATATATAGTACATTGACATTTCATTTAACAGTCATACAATTGAACATACAGTTGACGAAAGCAGTATGAATAATTCCACAATCTTAAGGATGGTGACTTTCTTGATTTTGATTACATACATCAGTCAAATTGACGGGTGAGTTGTGCTTTTTCTTAAATTGAGAGTTGATTGACAACAGTGAGTTAAATTAAATTGGTATCGTATTAGTTTTGCATATTACAGAAACCGCATTCAAGTTGCAACTAATAGCGTCACTTCAGGAGAAAGATTTACTCCGTCGGATGGAACGTTAAAAGGCGCCCCGTGTACCCCAATCAATAACGAGAAAGATGGCTTTGTAACGCGAATGGGTGTCCTTACATAGAAAATAGAAATAAGCAGTGCAGTATAGAAAAAAGCGTTTTCACTTTCTTACTTATTAATTTTACCTTGAAAGAAATGATGCTCCGCGACTATTTAGTTTTAAAAAATGTTATTTTCCGTTACATTACGGCACCTTTCCCAAATTTTGAATGAACCCAGTAGGCCTATACGTCTACATGACGACACGTGTTGTGACTTTACCAATCTGTTTTTTTTTCTTCTAAACTTTTGAGAAGCTTTAGAACGTCTCGTTTGTAATAAATTTATAGTATTACACCTAGGCTATATTGATTCAAGCGCTTACACGCTTGTATGAACATATGTCATAAAATTCGAGCAAAGACTTTGATCAATGTCTACGTAATGATAATGTATACGTCATGATTTCGGTGAAAGCACGCTATGATAGCGCGGCGGTGACATAAAACAAAGGGAGCTATCAGCAAATTTGATGCATCAAAATATATTATTTCTGCACATTAGATAAAATTAGATTTTTTTATATGTTGTTTTACTGATACTAAGGAATACTTTGCAAAAAAAAATTATTTCTTTTGCAATTAGTTGCATGCGAAATCGTAAATTGACTGGACTATGTTTGTGAACGCACTATGAAGTCTAGGTTAACTTGGAACAAAAATGAACTTGTACAACCTGTAGTTGCTAATGATTACAATAAGTGTATGGGTGCTGTAGATCTTTCAAATCAGTTTACAAATGAATATCCATCCTATATTAGAACTCAATATCATTGTTAGAAAGTTTTGTTTTTTCATTTGCTTGACATCATGGTTGTTAATTCTTATACTACTTTCAAGAATTTAGAAAAAAAACCACAGGATAATCAGTTTACGAACTGTTCCTCTGTATCTGGACAACTTGAATTCCGTGAATCACTTGCTATGTCACCGATGGGTTTAAACGAAAAGTGTGCATCAAAAGAAAGTCTCTTTATGTGTATACCTGAAGTTCTAGATAAAAGAAAATTCTGTACATTTTGTAATGCGGAGGCTATTCTTATGAAAAAGAAGGTTCCTAGTTATGACATCTGTATTCTGTCAATCATGTAAAGTTCCACTTTGTCAAATGACAGAAATTGCTTCATAAAATGGTACAGTCAAGAAGGAGAAGATGTTAGAAAGTGTGCAGATTTGTCAGGTAAAAAGAAAAAAATTATGAATTAGTATACTGTGTTTTCTGTGTAACGGTGTTTTTCTTATGCCTCTTGTATCACAATTGATCGTGAAATGTAATGCAATACATATAAGAAGTCTTTTTGTCTTAACAAATAATTGGCAAAATCTTGAATAGATTAATGTATGAACAATTATATATCAATGTGTCAAATTAACAACCACATGCTTTAAAGGGATAGGGGATACGGGTTGTTAGAATAGATCCTCAGTACCCCTTGCTTGTTGTAAGAGGCGACTAAATGGGGCGTTCCTTCGGATGAGACCACAAAAACCGAGACCCCGTGTCACAGCAGGTGTGGCACGATAAAGATCCCTCCCTGCTCAAAGGCCATAAGCGCCAAGCATAGGCCTAAATTTTGCAGCCCTCCACATGAGTGAAAAATTCTCGAGCGGGACGATAAACAACATATAATCAATCAATCATGCTTTAAAATATTGAATATAACAAGGACATCCTAAACAGTAAGATGCAAGGATATTGAAAGTACATGTATTTGAACATTCCTATACATTGTACTCAGAGAGGAAAATGGGTAATGTTTTATAACAACATTTGTCGTGATGTTGTTACTTAGCAACCAAATGTATTTGATAACAAAAGAGGTCAAATTACATGTATTTTGGATGAACAATGAAAAATCTTTTATTTGATTTTTCAGTGTTCTGTTCAGTGGAATATATTGGCAGGATATCATATATTGTTAAGATAACTGCGTCTGTGTTCACAATGTACAGTTTTGAACTGATGATCGTCGACTTTAATTGTCTTTCAAAATTCATTATTTTTGTTTGGTTCTTTTTTCGGGGGTGGGGAGGTGGTGGTGATGTAGATCTGTCTACAGATTATACTTTTAAAGTAATGGTGCATTCATTAAAAATCATGCTAGGAATTATCTATTAATTTTGTAGTATGTTTTGTCAAAATTGCACTATGTATGTTGTTACTTAACAACCAAAATCATTTATTTGTCAATAAAATTGAAAAATTTTATTGTAATGTTTTTGTAGTGTTTTGAAAGGCACATCAGCTGATAGAATTATAATTTCCTATTTTTAACTCTAATCCAGTGAGAGGGGCTGTGATATTTATGGTGGTTTATTAATGAAGATGTTCAAGTGATTGCAGGGGTGGGCGGGGGGCTCCGTGGACAAGTGGTTAGAGCATTGCGCTCAAAATCACAAGACCTCTCACCCCTGGTCAGCGCGGGTTCTATTCTCGCTCGCGCCGATATATGTGAGAAAGATTCCCAGTTTACTTTCGGAAGGCCCGGGTACGTTATATCTGGGTTCTCTCCTCCACCAAAAACTGGGCGCCACCAGATAACTGAAAAATTGTTGAGTGTGGCGAAAAACAATAAACAATCAAGCGATTGTTATTCGTTTAAATCTCACATATCACGTGGTGTACACACTCGTACATCACCAAAGTTAAAAAATTTTATTCGATGTTTCTAAAGTCACAGTGAGATGAAGTTGAAATGAATTTTAAAAAGATTTGCATTGTACGTCACAGAACAGGAAATATACGTCATAGCATGAAATATATTCTACGGTGTGAAGTCGCAGCTAACTTGATGTATCAGTACAAATTTGTCGGTTTAAGAAGAGGGATACAATGTGATATCGAGCTCTTTAAGCTCGATCGGTCAATATTATTTTCAATATTTTGACATTTTGAGGTGATATTAGTTAACATATATTTTGGTCCATGTCAGCATATGTTGGCGTGCAATTACGTCTATTAGTGTGTACAAATATTTAGCTGTAGCAACGTATTGTAATTTAAAAAAAAAAGATAATGAATATTATTACAGTATTATAGCAATGCTGTAGAATTTTAGTTTTTGTATACTACTAATTTGATAGCATTACGCCTATGCAGAGAATGCCTAAAGGTTGAAATAAAGATTTTCCCCCATTTCTTGCAGGAAGAGATGTTCAAAGAAGACTATATATTATGCCGCCCAGCATTACTGCGCTTCAACGTTTTTGTGGTGGTGGTAAGATAAAATAGTTTTGTCAAATACATTTAAACCTATATAAAGAGATCACATCTGACATATTATCTCACCATATATTAGGATACCTATTTTCCACAGTAAAGACATATATTTGTTTAGTACTTTTTGTTTTAATTTAATGTATTTAGGTATTGGATTCTAAGCTTTCCGATCTTGAAGATCCTACTTCCATCACCCTGAGCTTATGAAGATTTTATGTTGCTCTCAAGATTTTACCACGATTTGGTAGTAGTAGAAGCGGTCTTTATGTATGAACGGATTGTTAACATTTTGTTATACATACAACTAGACCATGAACGGGTCTAGAAGTTCCGGAGGTCCGGCACCCCAGGAATTTGCAAAGTATATACTCAGTACCATAATGATTTGTGAAAAAGATGAATTACATGTGTGCGTTAAATAATGAAGACAGAACCAACTCACAAAATTATCATGAAATAATCATTTGTACATCATGCTCATATAGGAGTGTATACTGGAGAGACTATTTCTTTGACATCAGCCTTTCATTTACAGTTTATATATTTATCGCTGATTGATGTAAATATTTTATTCACTCTGGATGTTTAATCATAGGTTACATGTAGGCATACGCAGATCAAGGATTTTTTTCTAGGGAGTGTGCCAAACAACAAAACCCTCTACAAGAATCGCTTCGTAACCGGGAGGTCGTGAGTTCGAGCCCCTCTCGTGCCATGGCCGCGTCAAATCTAAGACGAAAAATAGGTAGTGATTGCTCCTTCGCCAAACGCTCGGCATTTAGAAGTGAGAATCACGGGTCTTTCGGATATGACCTTAAAAACGGAGATCCCGTGTCACGGTAGGCGTTGGCACGTTAAAGAACCCTCACTGCTACAGCCCTGAGCGCTAAGCATAAGTCTAAATTTGTGGTACTTTACCTACAGCTGGTGACGTCTCAATAGGAGTGAAAAGATTTTCGACGGGACGTAAAACAATCAAACAATCCTTTAACTCAAAATCATAGCCCAGATAGTGACGGACCGATTTAGAGGGAGGGGGCTCTCCCTTTGTCGCCACGAATTTACAAAATACTCCAGATTTGCTGAGTATTTTGGCTAATACTTGACATTCACATGTGCCATCCCCCTCTTTTGGAAATCCTGGATCCGCCACTACCAGAATTTGTTTCGCTTTCCGCAATGCAGTAGCGAAAATGAAAGTGAATGTGCAATCTTTTTGAAAACGAAAGTTTATTACTTTACACAAGAATTTGAAAAGAGTTTCTGTACATTTTAGTGATCTTTTTATCATTTTATATTTAAATGAAATTCATATATCTATTGATGCTCAATAATGTCAGTATTTTCAAAAATTGAACTACGAACTACTTCTTTAGTGTTATTTACCCGCGTGAAAATCTGTTTTATATAACACCACCAAGTAGGCAGACGGATTATGATCTCAGGGATCGCCTTACTCTCGCTTGCCTATTGTGACGTCGCTCAAGCGTTCAAACATTGATAAAGATGGCAACTGACGTGTACACAATCACTGTGTTTGTTTGTTTTCCGCCACACTCAACAAATTTTCAGTTATCCGGTGGCGTCCAGTTTTTTTGTAGGTGGAGGAGAGAACCCAAATACAATGTATCCGGGAATAGACCACTGACCTTCCGAAAGTAAACTGGCAAACTTTCTCGCATATATCGGCGCGAGCGGGATTCGAACCCGCGCCGACTAGAGGTGAGAGGCCTTGTGATTGTTACATATTGCGGAGAAGTACGAAGCGCGAGCGAGGACTTACGTACTAAGGCTAAACCGTGGGGACCTGGAATCAAAGGAAAATACGTAGTATAAAGACAACTGTCTTGTTTGTGGGGGAGGTTATGAGTTGATAAAACGATTGGAGTACATGATAATTGTACACGTAAACAAACCAATTACATGCACGTGCTCCAGTCGCTTTATCAATTCATACCCCCCCCCCCCCCCCCCCCCACACACACACACACACAAGACAGTTATTCCTTATTTGAGGTAACATTAAGACTGAAGACCGAAAACTACATGTATAGTATTCAAAATATGATAATCAAAAGGTTCAAATATGCTAGCAACCTAACATGGCTTCGAGTTTTTCGTTCAAATGTGGTTAAAGGTTGGGTCATGGAAATACAGGTTTTACCAGCTCCACAAATGCGCGTCACTGTTAAAATCTAGAAATCTTTGACGACAATGTTCTCTGGTGAAAATGGATCTTTTCAGCTACAGTAGTAAGCTACTAGTACCAACAGAACAATCTTTAAACTATTTACAGATACTTTGATTATTGATTGTTGTATACATATAACTAAAGTAAAACAAAAAAGTCCGGAGTTTTAGATATGATGTATATACCCTCTCTGTGAAGTTTATATGGAAAAGTCTCTATTCAAAACTGATTTTATAGACATAAACAATACGTCTGTGATTGTCGCCTACATGTGCAGTTGGTAATTCACAACAAATAAATCGTAAAAAGAGGAATAAAAGTACAGAATGTATTTCTTGGAGTGGAAATTTTCAGACTATATACATATCGAAGTAATTCCGCTGGATTATTTACTTATTTAATTTTGATCATTCACTACTACGTTTGCGTAATTAACATTGCAATACATTTATACATTCATTTGTTTACGGTGTGCTGGGACTTCGGTGTGTTACGTAAGCATGTCTTAACCTTCAACCCCTCCAATCAGTGATGAACTCGTCCTTACTGTGCTAGATTAATTAGTGTGCCCTTTCACAACGCTGATGGAAATTAAACCTGAATTTTATCTCACTTACAGATACACAATAAATATGTAAATATTTTTTTTAAAACCCCGCCTATCTCTGTTTCATATAATGCTGTTGACAATTAACGAAACAAATCTGTCTGTATTGTATTTGAGTTTTCAAAGAAACACTACGGCTCGCTTTCTACATCTTAATCGAGTGTTTTTAAAAATACGTACCGATGAAATAATAGAAATCATAATGATACTGGTAATAAACACTAGGTAGGCATTGATTTGCTCTCAACTACGCTTTAAAGATCATTCGGAATTCATTGGTTCTCCGTGGCCGAGTGGTTAGAGCATCACAAGGCCTGTCACCTCTAGTCGGCGCGGGTTCGAATCTCGCTCGCGCCGATATATGTGAGAAAGTTTGCCAGTTTACTTTCGGAAGCTCGGTGGTCTCTTCCCGGGTTCATTGTATCTGGGTTCTCCACCAATAAAAACTGGACGCCACCAGATAATTGAAAAATGGCGGAAAGCAACAAACAATAAATCAATTTATGCTGACTCGAACTTTTTATGAGTTGTTTTTCGTGTCAAAATTGTGGGTTTAACCATTGTACGATTCCTTCCGCTGGATTGTTTACAGTCAGTGCGCATGCGTCCGAAGACCGAAAGAAAACGTCTCAGAGTATTTGTAAAAGGGCTTTCAAAGACTATCAATATTTGCATTTAAAGGAGAATTTTCAACTTTAGAACTGTGCTATTTTCGCAAAGGCTATATATTCAACTTGTCAGTTTACAATTTTTTAGCAAAATGAACTGTAGTGTCTCTTTAATAAAGGTTTAGTTAGTTAGTTTAGTTAACGTTTTCAATTATGTCTGAAATTATGCATCAAGAAAGGTGAAGACGTGATGCTGCTCATGAACTATTACCTTGCAATCTATCTGTGTTGTGCACGATGACTTAGGTAACCCCCATCCCAAAAAAAATCATACTGTTCGGACTAACAGTCATATCTTATAGCCACATACACATTACTGCTAGCTATGTTGATAGAAGTACACAGTGTAAGAAACTTTTACAGATAATTAATCGCTGCTTTTGTTGTATATCTTAAAAATTCGTACGTGTATGTTATGCGCGAAACAATTTACATTTGTTTAGCTTTAAACATATCTCTTCAGTACAAGTCATGGGTATCGACGAATTACTGTGTATCAGATTTCAAATGTATGCTGTCCAGGATACTATGGAAAAGACTGCAAAACAGGTGTGACATTATACATTCGAAGCTTTGACAATATAAAGATTTGATAGATGTTGGTTGTTTGATGCGTACGGTGGCTGGTTTAGGATAGGTGGAAGATTTATTTTGTTTTAAATATTCATTCCCGCAAAATGAAATTTGTTCCCCTGAAATAAAATTTGCTTCCACGAAACAATTCATTCCAACGAAATAAAATTCGTTCCCCTGAAATATGTTTGTTTGCTTGTTTGTTTTACGTCCCGCCAAACGCTCGGCATTTAGAAGTAAGAATCACGGGTTTTTAGGATATGACCTTAAAAACGGAGGTCACGGTAGGCGTTGGCACGTTAAAGAACCCTCACTGCTACGGCCCTGAGCGCTAAGCATAGGTCTAAATGTGTGGTACTTCACCTACAGCTGGTGACGTCTCAATATGAGTGAAATATTCTCGACGGGACGTAAAACAAACAAACAAACCCGTCGAGAATTTTTCACTCATATTGAGACGTAACCACCTGTAGGTGAAGTACCACAAATTTAGACCTATGCTTGGCGCTCAGGGCCGTAGCAGTGAGGGTTCTTTAACGTGCCAATGCCTACCGTGACACGGGACCTCCGTTTTTAAGGTCATATCCTTTTTGGTTGATTATTTTTGTTCATAAAATTTGTTCTCAAATTATATTTCGTTCCGATGAAATTAGTTTTGGTTGATTCTTTTTGTTGCACATTGTGAATGGGCACCCAAGAGCTCCCTTGCAACATTGAAAAAAGTCTGTGAAATAAAATTTGTTCTCAAATTATATTTCGTTCCGACGAAATTAGTTTTGTTCATAAAATTTGTTCTCAAATTGTATTTCGTTCCCACGAAATTAGTTTTGTTCCGCAAAATTGAATTTCGTTCCCACGAAATAAAATTAGTTCCCACGAAATAAGATTCTCTCCATATTTATGTGTCACATCTACGCTTGCGAAATTCATTAAGTCTGTAACATTAATCACCCCCCCCCCCCCCCCCCAAAAAAAAACACCAAACAAACAAAGAGGCTCACAAGCCTAATTGGTCACCTGAGTATTAGTAAAAAGCCTCATTAGTCCCAAGGCGTATTGACTTTAGAAAAAAAATCCTGTTCTGGATATCTAAGCTCATTTTTTTTAAACACTTAGCAACAGTATAAAACAAGATGTGTTCTCAAAATTCAAATACGGTGATTGCTCCTTCGCCAAACGCTTTCCACTTAAATACGGAGGTTCCGTGTCGCGGCAGGCGTTAGCACGTTAGAGAACCCTCACTGCTACGGCCTTGACGGCTAAGCATAGGTCTAAATTTGTGGTACTTCACCTGCAGCTAGTAATGCCTAAATATGAGTGACAAATTATCCACGGGACGTAAAACAAACAAACAAAACAATATATGGAATCAGCATGTGAATGAAAATGATAATTGTTAATATCTAAAATGTCGTCAGTACATCTACGTGTCGAGTTGGACTACGACAGCTAGGAATAAATTCCAGTTCTGCAAATTTAAGCTGGATTTTATTATTAAGTAACAGTATAAAACAAGACGTGCCCCCTAAAGTGCCTATACCGTTAAATGGCTAGCACGATATGACCATTTTGGTCCAGTACTAGAGTTAAAACTTGGGTTGTGAAATTCACACAATTTTGGTACATCTTTTTTCCTCTTCCTAAATATTTCTATTTAGTTTTTATACCATATAAAGACATTTAAGGTAGCTCCATATCAATATTAATGATTTAAAGTGGAAAAACTGTATTAATTTCCACTTACAACATAGTTTAATTTAATCAATAACTAAAGACCTTTTCAAAGATGTCGATATCAGAAAATTGCAATTTCATTAAAAATAATTACAAGAATACTTAAAAACATGTTAAGATGACAATTCGTTAATGTAAACAGTTTTAAAAAAAACTGCTGTTTTATAAATATGTATAAATCAATGGTGAATATCAGGGAAATCATTGTATAATAGACATACAGTAGAGAAAAATATCAGCATAGGAGTTATTGCCCTTAACGTTTCATGTATTATAAATAATTGATTATTTATGGAAAATCAAAACTTTTTCAACATCAATTGTTTACCAGTTTTACTTTGTCTGGTGAAGAAATTCTTCCATGAGATTGTTTTTATCATTCGGAGAATATTTAATAAAAGCCTTTTGATATCACATGAGGGCGGAGCTACGTTAAAGCTATACTAGTATTCCAAATGGTACAGACAATAATCAGTAAAATAATTTTAGCCCCACCCTGGAAACCAACCCCCTACCTCTTTGATTATGTAATTTACGATTTTCTTGCTCTAATGACTACATTTACTTTTTCTTGCAGATGTACAGTTGTAGAAAAGATTTTTGAATATTGTTCAATGTTTGGCAGTTTTGTCCCACCCCTAAAACTTCACGGATGCAGGAGTCCTGAAATTCAAAATTTTTGTCACCCCAAAGATGCTTTATACCACATTGAAATGAATTGGATGGGATATTAATATCAAGAAGATGAAAATGTTCAGATTTTAACACATTTTTCACAAGAGGTCCTTGACAATAAGATCTAGTTTATTCGGATTATACTTTGGAATCGATACATATACTACATTCCAAATTTTATAAGAGGAGGGAGATTCTAATTTCTGACAATAATTCTGTGTGAAACCTATCAAGCACGGTGCAAGTTTGAGCTTCGTCTAGTGAGATTCGGTTAGACTCACCCGTAGTCGTGAAACTTGGAAGATACCGCCAACATCATATTATTATAATAACCCATTTGTCAAATAGATTATGAATTGAGTTCCTGTTGTACAAAACAAATATGAATGAAAAATTCTCGACGGCACGTAAAACAATAAACAAACAAACTCCTCCTCCCTAACTATTAATGGTGAGACTACGTTCTTGATTTGTTATAGTAAGTATTCCTCCAGGGGTAAGGATGGTCATCTCCCCAAACCAACAGAATAGTGACGCCTCACTCCGTTAGTGCAAAGTTTCTATTTTATTGACATCTTATTGGCATCAGGAATCGTTTTGTATCAATGTCAAAATTTGTATATACCGAGTATTTTGTGTCAAGAATGGGTGGGGTGGGGTGCCCCCTTGTTTAACAACCACCATTTTCTGTTATATGTGTATGGTGTATGTACTTAAAAATGTATTTGGTAACCCTTCTTCAGGTTTTTTTATAGTATAGAAGCGAATGGTAAGAATGTAAGATGGACGTTTAAATAGCATCAATTTGAAGTAATCAAAGTTTGGGTATTATTTGGGGCACGCTACTACTTACACCCTTCCTTCACGAATTAAGAAATTAAAGGTTTGGCGAAATATTTTCTGGAGGTAAAATGAAGTTGTATGCACATCCACCCATCTCATTACCATTAGAATTTTGAAGATCGACCAAAAGAACATGTTGGATATTTTTTTAAAAACTTATTTATTTCATTTTCTTGTTAAGAACTGTGAAGTCAGCTACACCCTCGGCTTCTCTCTCGCCCCCTACGTTGAAAAGCGTGCCTGACATCTAGACATTTTTTTTCAGGAAGGGGATATTGCTAGTCAATGCTGCAGCATATTTTGTGGGTTAATACTGTATTAGTCTAGTAGTATAAGAAAATATTTCATGGGATATCCAATGTTTGCCCATCTTTATAAACATGTATAATTATATCGATAATAGGAGCAGGTTCTTCATACAGGGTGTTTCACAATATACACGGTTTGTTTGTATGTCACAGATCTAAAGGCAGAAAGAATGATAACTACACAAGCTACATATACATTTTATGTATCATTTTAATCAACAGGTATCCAAAATTAATATTTTAAGTCACGGATATCAAACACATCCCATTTCCGTTTCCATGGCAACGATTACCTCAAATGATATGCTCCAGATGTTTACCCTTTTCCTGAATAACTTTAGAGACACGTGTGCGGAAATTTCTGATCACTGCTCTGCATGTTTCACTGGATATCTGGCGGATTTTTCGTTTAATATTGTTTTTCAGTTCCTTTATCCCATCAAGATTGTCAGTATAAACTCTGTCTTTCAAATATCCCCAGAGGAAAAAATTCAGAGGATTTAAATCGGGTGAATGTGGTGGCCATGGTTTTTCAGTTCTGTGTGAAAGATATCGTCCTGAAAATGTGTCCTTTAACCACTCAAGCACTCTTGTAGCTGTGTGTGGAGTAGCTCCATCTTGTTGATACCAAACACTTGAGAAGTTGGTTGTTTTCCGTTGAAGGGCTGGTAAAAATTTCTTTTTCAGTAAATTTAGGTATCGTTCTGCGTTTACACTAACACATTCTCCATCAGAATCTTCAAAAAAATAAGGACCAATGATTCCTGTTGACGAAAGTGCAGCCCAAACAGTGATTTTGTCCGCATGCAAAGGTTTTTCCTCATAAAAATTTGGTTTTTCAGAACCCTAAAAGCACATGTTTTGTTTATTTACAGATGCGTTTAAATAAAAGTGTGCCTCGTCTGAAAACCATATGCTGTCCGCCAATTCCGGGATCTGCCTTTCAATCCACATTGCAAAATCTAATCTAATCGACTCTTAATGTCAGTTGGTTTTAGATGCTGCATAACTGAAATCTTGTATGCAGTGAGACACAAATCAAATCGCAGAATTCTAAATATACTTGAAACACTGACATTGTCACACTCCATCTCCCTAAACACTGATCTGACTGACTTTCTTGGTGTTTCCTCAATGATAGACCTCACTCTGTCAATGTTTTCACCACTCCTTGATTTTTTAGGAGGGCCAGGATTTAAGTGTCTTTCGTCCTTTACACTGCCTTTTCGTTCAAACTTCTTAACTATCCTTAATATCTGGAATCTAGACATCACTTTGTTGTCTGGATACTGTTTCTTCAACACATTCTGCACAATTTTAGGATATATATGTTTGTAATACAGTTTTACAATTTCAGCTTTTTGATGCAAGTTATAATCCATTTTGAAAACACCTGAAATTATGACATCAATTATGACGTCATCAGCGACTTCATAGTATGATTATTTTCCCGATATTTTGCAATGTCATAATTTCAGGTAAGTATACTTATCTAAGGTATTAAAATTTCTTTGATACTCTGCCTGACATTGTGGTAACACTCATTTAGATGTGTGACATATATTGTGAAACACCCTGTATATCTGTAGTCTCTTGGGAGAGGAAAAAAAGGGGGGGGGGGTTCAGATTCCAAAGGTTTAATTTTATGATTGTATCACAAAGGAAAACAACATATTTAGAACGTTTAGATTGATGTTATCATTTTAATATTCTTTCTTTGTTTTCGTCTTTAGAAGTGTGTACCTGCCTGTTTAACATCAAAAGTTCACCTTCACCTGGATTTATTCACCTTCACCTGGATTTATTTTAGGCTTTTGAATGGTTCTCAATATATCGTTACTAAACTTTTCAGATATAGAAAATTTGAATCTACTTTTAATTACCATATGCAAATGCCGAAATATTCTATTATCTACAGTAATTACTGGGTTATCGATTAGAAAATCAAATTGACAACAGAACACACACACATACAGACAGTTACGAATATAGTTTTATACAGTTATTCTCCTCATCATGTGTGTGTGTGTGTGTGTGTGTGTGTGTGTGTGTGTGTGTGTGTGTGTGAGAGAGAGAGAGGGATGGATATCTTTTATTAGGAATTTAAGTATGAATAACTTTATGCGTATTTTATTTCTATATCTAGCAATACATCAATGAAAACATAAAGCACGACAGAATACGGACATCACATTGACCCCAGTGAGAATTGATGTCTGCCCATTGTGTTAATGTTCCCAAATCGCAACGGATGCTAATCACACTTCAAGCGCTGATCTAGAGGGGGTGGGGTCCTGGACTCCCCCTGGAATTTCCAACTGAAAGAAAATGTAGTCATCTTTCACCCCAGCATCGAGTTTAATATTGTTTTATCAACTCTCTCGTCGACTTTATTTGCTCACTAGGGACGATTTCAAAATTCAAGGTCATAATATGAAAATTACCGTACCGCTTACTATACATATATATATATATATATATATATATATATATATATATATATATCTTTAATGGGAGACATAAATATAATCACAGAGAAAAAACTTTAAAATTATTGATTTGTAATATATTGTTTTACAATGTGTGTGTGTGAACTAAAGTAAAGATTTATCGTGGATATAATAATTGCAAAGTTTACCGTGCGTTAAATAAGTTTATATCAGCAATATGAAATCAATGAGTTTATGCAGTTAATGCAAATTAATGTAAAAATATAGCCTGCTCTAATTGAAAAAAAAATTCAGGAAACGAATTTTATTTGTGGAAACAAATTTCTTTAAAAATAATTTCTTCCATCTGTCCTACTGTGTAAATCAGCCATCGTATTTTGTTTCGTTTTCATTGGTTTATGTTTGTTTGTTTAGTTCTGTGCAGAACACTTCACATAAACTCAAAATGAAGATATTGATATATAATGCATTTTGCGTTCGAAGTTATTATTTTTTTATTTCTATATCACCAGGAGGTAATTGGTACATGGATATCTTACCATTTACTTGTACATGTATATCAAATTCCTTGCAACTAGTGTATCTACAACATGATATCAAGTTTCTGTTATATATTTCATCCATTAATTTAAGAATCTTACACTCGTGCTTATGACATATGAAATTCGTTACCAGATTTAAATATTTCCCTCGCCAAGACTGGCCACTAATTTCATGAATTTAATATGCCATAAGCACTTGTTTAAGATCCTCTATATTTGTAACAATCTACAGTTACCCTTCGTGTATCATATATCAATTGTTTTAATGAATATATGTTCAAAGAATACATAATCAAATGTTATTCTTCACCTTGAGCCAAAATGTCAGCTTTGAATTCTTTCTTTTCATGTCATTTCTAGTTGATGGAGCTTGGACTGATTTTGTTGCATCTACAAATTGGACTTCCTGTAATGTCACATGTGGCGGGGGTATCACCACAAGAAAACAAGTCCGCACGTGCACAAATCCTGCACCTGCCCACAGTGGAAAAGTCTGTTCTGGACCAAGTGTTAAAATTGAAAAGAAAGATTGCAATTTAAGTCCATGTCCCGGTGAATACGTTATTTTGTGATAAAGAAAACAACTGAATCTTTTACGTTTAAACACACTCAACATGAACCAGGCTGCTTCTTTTGAAAATTTCTCGTAGGGACGGAAAATAAATCAATTAATAAAATCATATAAATTCACATATTTAGAAAGCCTATATTACTTACTAGTGGTGTTTCTGGACACTCAATGTTTCAACTTACTAAATATATACAAAGTACCAAACAAAAATTTTAATTGTCCAAATTTTGAGACCGTTGTGTCTTCCATGAGACGAGAGACGGATTGTTATTTGAATAAATAACACAATGGACAGTGCAAAGTTGAGCATAGTATTGCACAAACTGGAGTTGAAATGCAAAATATAAACCATTATAATGTTTGCATATTGTATAAGCACTGATTTGAATTCATAGACAATACACACCCATCAGGTAACATTACCAATGACATATTCAGAAGCGGAGTCTGTTTGTCACTGCCAAGAAAGCTATGTAGATGTGCCAAATTACAACTTGTTAACTTCTTTAATATTGGATTTATTGTAGATAAAAGAACCACGACAACTGCTGAACCACAAGTAGGTGGGAAAAAATCACAGACAACACCGGGTGAAATGGGTGAATCTCCAGACAAGAAAGCAGAGGTGGCCACTTCTAATTCTATTTTATCGTTCTCCTCAACCACTGTTCCCAAGATCTCAGGGGGAAAAACTACAATATCTAACACTGAGACAATCACCAGGAAAACAACATTGAATACGGTAGTAAATTCTTACAAAACTTCAAACCTGATATCATCCACTCCTGTATCAACGACACACCCTGAATCAGGAAGAAACGCAGTGAAAACGACTTCCAAAACTTTAGAAAACAAATTGGAGATTACTACTTCAAACGCGATGGCCTCAGTGACAGCTCCAACAACCACTCCAACAAACAAATCAACGGAACTAAAATGCAAGCACGGAGAGTATCGAGCTGATCCAAATCACTGTAAACACTATTTTCTCTGTAATCATGGATCAGAAATCCGAATGTCATGTCCAACTGGAACATTCTGGGATGAAGCTAAATTGAACTGTGTGCATGCGGATAATGTCGACTGTAAGAAAAGACCCACTATGTGAAAAAAGAAAAATAAACATGAGGAAGTACATGTCTAATTTATTATTTGTTTCTGTTATCCCCAAAATACCAATTCCAGCACTGTTGAATAAAAAACATTACATAGAAATCAATTTTGGTACAGGAAAACAATAAAGTAATTTTACGTCATTCAGAGCTGGTGGATAATCTGATACAGGGTATGTTATATGGTAGCTATTGTGGCTTATTACTACGACGGTGAATGGCCATGTAGGACAATAGCCTCTAGTCCCTTTGGATAGAGTCACGGAAAATATAATTTCCTACAAGTGATAAATACATCCCACCTGACAAAAGTTTGTTTGTTTTACGTCCCGTTGAGAATTTTCACTCACATTGAGACGTCACCAGTTGTAGGTGCAGTACCACACATTTAGACCTATGCTTAGCGCTCAGGGTCGTAGCAGTAAGGGTTATTTAACGTGCCAACGCCTACCACGATTTGGGAACTCCGTTTTTAAGGTCATATCCGAAAAACCCGTGATTCTCACTTCTAAATGCCGAGCGTTTGGCGAAGGAGCAATCACTACCTAAGTTTAGGTCTTAGATTTGACGCGGCCATGACACGAACTCACGACCTCCCGGTTACGAAGCGAACGCTCTAACCACTGAGCTACCATGACCGGTCTGACAATCGTTAATATATATTTTGGTTTTTTTTTTGTGTTCTGATAATAATTAAACAATATATTTTACATAATATTTTTAAAAATTAGCATTGAATTCGGTACTCTATTCGGATACACGTCTACGTCCGTGTTTATGTTGCCAATGAAAATGGCAAACCGGGTGATTTTAAACCCTCAAAAGCGGAAAACTATCAATGTTCCTATAGCTGAAAAACCGGTAAAGCTCAGAACATCCGCGTATGCCAGATATTTCAGGCCATGACCACCCCCCCCCCCCCCTCACTCCACTAAGCTTCACGTTCGACATTGTCGACAGATGCAACGCTCAGATTGTCGTTTAAAAATATACAGACACACGATTTTGTATTACGGAAGAAGGGGAACGGATAAACAACCACAGACTAGATAAAGTTGTAAAGAACTTTAAAGCTGGTGATCCGTCTCAAATATTGACAGCTCAGGTATCAATATCAGTTTAATATATTCTTATAATTATTTAACTTGGCAAACATGCGATATATATTGGCCTGTACTGAGAATAGAAAAAATAACAAAAGTAAAAATAATAATAGACCCTCCAATGTAGCCTATTAACAAGCCAATATAAAATAAAATGTAATTTGGTTTCATCTTGAATCTTGTTTGATCCTTGACCCCTGCCTTTATTAAAGTGATTAATTATCATGTCTAATAAATGGAATGCTAATAATATACACTGTACTTCTTTCTGTTCAGATTCCATGAAAGAAAAAAAAATAACAACAACAACAACAAAAAACCAAAAGCAAAAACAAAAAAACAAACCCCCCAACCCCCCAAAAAACCAAACCAAACAAACAAACAAACAAAAGCAAACAAAAAAAAACAAAACAACCGAACAGATATAACGCATACTATACATTTGTTTCTTGGAGAGGGAAAAATATGCTATATTTTTTGGTAAACGGTAAGGGATAAATTTTGATCCGGGTCCTATTTAACATATTTTGTTTTAAATCCCAACAGTATATACAAATATATTTAGATTTTAAAACTCCTTTGATTCAATATAGACTAGCACAGACGTGCAGCTACATCAATGGGCTACTTATGTACCTCCATCATCCTCACCTCGGTCAGGTCTTGTGTTCCAACCGTTCAACTTCAAAAGCACACAAAATTGATAATTCATGGATGTTCATGTTTCATTTGTGGAATATCCTGACATGGAGAGTGAAGTGGAAGTTAGTGTGACTGAGAACCTTTTGGGAAAAAAAATAAAATATCTGGTCTTTTTGAAGAACAGTCTGTTTAAAATGTGAAATGACACAAATATTATGATTAACACGATTGCTTTATATCTGAACAAATATTTCAGTACAATCCAAAATAACTTTCAATTTGGGAAAAGAATGAAAAGAAGAAGGTGTATTCTTTATGTTCCTTTGAGTTTTATGTTCTGAGAAGGAAATAGGTTCAATGGTCTCAGCTTCTGAAACAGCAGGCACACTCAGGTTGTGAAGTAGTCCAACACTCCTAAAACGTACACCGTAATAATCGTATTTCTGTGGAGTTACTTTATCCGTATCTTAAATTCTCAAATCTTAGACTAGCATTTCATAATCGAACAATATGATAGTTGTGTATAAATCCTACTTCCTAATTTGTTATTTAACAAAAAAACAAAAAACAAAAAAAAAAAAAAAAACACAAAAAAAAAACAAACAAACAAACAATAATAAAAAAAAACAACAACAAACCACAAAAAAAGTAAATAAATAAAAAAAAATTAAAAATTTCATTACTACACTGTTCCTAACTTTAACACATACCAAAACATTCCATCAAATCTTCAACATAAAATGCAACTTTTACTTACATCAGTGTGGCTAGTAACTGATCTATAGGCTTCAATGACATCAGACATCTATGTTGTGCCCTCTCACCAGGGGTAGTAGAAGTAGGCTTCAATATCTCGAAGTACACAATCTTCTCTCTTTTGGCATGAAGTAGCTGCAGATATAGATTCAACAAGATGTGTTTCAGAAACATGTTTGACCACACCCCCAATTTCCAGTTCAAAACTGAAAAAGGTTGCACATTATACATATGTATCATTTAATTGATAGTAGTACCAAAACAATTTAATTGATAGTAGTACCAAAACATTTCGAGATATTGAGCAGACAATATCATTGTATGTCCAGAGTAGATTGGCCTTTGATCATTTGACTTCAAAATCAATAGGGTTATCTTTAAGATGTTTCAGTGTTTGTCAAACAAAGCATTAAGAAATTGAGCAGACAAGACTATATCATTTTTTATGATATTAAATCAGATGCTAATTTAAATTATGATTTTTTGAAAAACATGTATTAACAAATAAATTAAGTACTTTTTATAAATTGATTAGTTTCTCTGATAATATATTTTTTACCTTTTGAATATTTCTTCTGGTTCCCAGTTCTGTGTCTCTGCATCAACAGGCATCTCATAATGATTATACTTTCATCTGAGGGATCATCACTGTGCCAACCAAAACCAAAGTGCTCATAACAAAGAGGAATGTTCACTGGGTACAGATTCATCTCGATTCAGTGCCTTGAACGTTTATGTTCATCTTTAGGAATCCTAAGGTTAAATATATATGCAAAGTCAAAATTACTACACCTATATATATAAAAGGTCCAACTGAAAACACTGTATCTCAATTACAAACACTATGCTACTTTTTATATTTAATTTCCTAATTATCATTAATATTCAGTGTAGAAATCAAAATCAAACTTTCCAAATATTGCCAATACTACGAAACTCATGTGCGAACCTCAAAAACTGCTGATGATACACAAATGCAAAAACTTGATTTTCAGTAACTATTCATAGTAAATAGGCTCATGCTAGCCATTTAGAAGTGAAAATCACGGATCCTTCGGATATAACATTAAAAACAAAGGTACCGTATCACAACAGACGTTGGCATATTAAAAAACCCCACTGCTAGGGCAATTGGCACCAAGCATAGGTCTAAATTTGTGGTTTTTCACCCACAGGCTGGTCACGTCCCAATACGAGTGAAATGTTATCGACTGGACGTAAAACAAACAAACAAACAATCAATCAAGAGAAGATAATTTAAATTTTACTTTGATAATGCAAAAGTCCGCCGGGCTGCACCGGTATAAATTTTCACAAAACTTTTGATGTGTCTTTGTCGATAAGGTTATTTAAAACGCCGAAAACGAAAAACGTTGAAACGTAGTAAAATGTACGGTTTACACGTGAATACTTTATGTGTAAATATTACTGTCACTGTTTCGTTTAATAATGGTTCTTGATATTTTATGTTCCTAACAATATATTATGATTTCATCTGTATTGCACTGTATGAATAATCCATTAGAAAACGGTTGTTTATATGAAGTTGTCCCAGCCAATTAATTTTGTACATTTCGTGTATTACATCATTTGTTTGATCTTGGTTTATTACGTCATTTGTTTCATCATGATAAGAAATGACATTTTCAGTTACATGTAACTGTTTTGTTATTTCATTAGATTGTTTGTTGATTGATTGTTTGTTTGTTTTACGTCCCGTCGAGAATTTTTCACTCATATTGAGACGTCACCAGCTGTAGTTGAAGTACTATCAATTTAGACCTATGTTTAGCGCTCAGGGCCGTAGCAGTTAGTGTTCTTTAACGTGACAACGCCTACCGTGACACGGGACCTCCGTTTATAAGGTCATATCCGAAAGACCCGTGATTCTCACTTCTAAATACCGAGTGTTTGGCGAAGGAGCAATCACTGCCTATTTGTCGTCTTAGGTTTGACGCGGCCATGGCACGAGCGGGACTCGAACTCATGATCTCCCGGTTACGAAGCGAACGCTCTAACCACTGAGCTACCGCGACCGGTTTATTTCATTAAATACTTCAATGATTATTCAGTAAGAATCTTAGCTACGGAATGTCAAAGTTTTTCCAATAAGGGCATTTCAATCTTAAAATTGTTGAATATAAATAATTTAATGGACTGCGCTCACGGACAGGTAATATCTGTATCCTACGTAACTCACTACTCCAGAAAGCCATGTAAAGCCACTGATTAACACGAAACTTGTTACACGTAGAAGCCCATGGAGAGAATTTAGTGTCGTAAGCTGTACCACCCTAGAGCACAATCTTGTACAACAGAAGTGCGACCTATGTAGTAGTGTGATCGTAAAAGGTTTGTTAATTCAAATCTTCAAAACTATTTTTAATTTTTTAAATACCTCTAAACAAGTAGGAACATCAGTTAAGTAAACATTCGTTTAAAAACAACGCTACTGAAAGCAGTAGATATAGTGTATATCACTTCACAATTTTAGTTAAATAGTCGATCACCCTAATTATGATTATTTAAATTTCCAAAATACAAGTATGTTGGTTAATTTTTATGTAAAGCAACATCTTCCAACCTTATGAATATCCAGCCGTTTAGACACGCTCGACATTTTGCTTTATTGATTTTGTAATCAGATTGTATTTCGTCCCCTCCTATTTACTTGAAATTGGAGACACGTGGAGAACATGCAGAAAAACATGCAACATAGGCAGTGCGTGTGTAACTTCACTTTGTAACAAACTCCGGAATTCATTAGATCCATTTAATGATATTTTTCGAGAGTTCATTTTATCAACTACTCTATGCAATCACTAGACTTAAAATGGTGTGGACCTTATCACTTCTTTTCAAACAGTTCGTAAAAAGGTGTAAGTATTACACGTTTAAATGCATAATTTCTGTAAAATTGACTTCTCTACCGTCGGTCAATTAAATACGTAAATCAAAAATATCACTACAAATACAATCTAACATCAATAGCTAAATTCCACACAATGAAAAGGCTAAGATAATTAACAATATTCAATCTCATAATTCCTATAGAAAATACAAATCAGAGGGATGGGCAAACACGGACCCCTGGCCATACCAGAGGTGGGATCATGTGTCTAGGAGGAGTAAGCATCCCCTGTCAACCGGTCACACCCGCCGTGAGCCTTATTTTCCGATCAGGTAAATGGAGCAATCCATAGTTAGAATCAGTGTGCCAAGGACGGTCCAACAATGGGTATGAAACTCATCAGACAGTATTTGACTTAATGGTAAGTTGTAATGACAAATCAGATAGTTATAACGACCATAAAATTTGCGTAATGCTGACTTTAGACGAGACTGTACAAACCCCTGTAACATCAACTTCTTTGTCAGTAGCCCGCTTAGATTTAAAAACTGATCATAAGCAGAACAAGCTCTTGCGTATCGAATCAGTTGAGAGATATAAACACTATATGCAGCTGATGATGGAATATTGCCACATAAATAAGGGAAGTTGACGATGGAGATTGATTGATTGATTATTTATTGCTTTCCGCCACACTCAACAATTTTTCAGTTATCTGGTGGCGTCCAGTTTTTTGTTGGTGGAGGAGAGAACCCAGATACAATGTACCTGGGAAGAGACCACCGACCTTCCGCAAGTAAACTGGCAAACTTGCTCACATAACGCCGCGGCCGAGATTCGAACACGCGCCGACAGGGGTGAGAGGCTTTGTGATTTTGAGCCCGATGCTCTAACCACTCGGCCACGGAGGCCCGACGATGGAGAAATTGACATCATCCCGTTTGTCATAAAGTTGAGTTGTTAGTTTGCCGCCGGCATCTATTTGCAGTAAAATATATATGTACAAAGCAGAAATGGAAGACTCTGTGGTGTATTTTTTTTCAAGCTCACTGGGATATATCGAATCGACATATGAATGAAAATGATCATTATTAACAGACAAAACGTCGTCGATATATCTAAATTATATTAAAATTATATTAAAAATTCCTACATGCAGACAGGTTTAGTAAAGGTTATATCACTGATCATAATGCAATATCGGTCAAAAACACGAGGCCCAGTGGCCTGAAAGTCCATGATTTAGCGTGGGGTTAGAAAAGAAATCCCGGTGCCTTTGAAGTTGCGGTTTCTGCACCAACCTTCAATCTGAAAACCCTCAGTGTAACATTAGTTAGTGTTAGTTTTTTTTTCTTTCTTGGAGTCACACGGAGTACTAGTATCTTGTACATAAAATGTATAAAGTACATTTTTCTTGCAAAATACAATTAAGAGGGTTTTTCAGATTTACTAAAGCGTGAACGTTCAATCCGCAGGGCTCGAAATTGAAGTTACACACTCACTGCCTACATTGCATGTTTTTCTGCATGTTCTCCACGTGTCTCCAATTTCAAGTAAATAGGAGGGGACGAAATACAACCTGATTACAAAATCAATAAAGCAAAATGTCGAGCGTGTCTAAACGGCTGGATATTCATAAGGTTGGAAGATGTTGCTTTACATAAAAATTAACCAACATACTTGTATTTTTGAAATTTAAATAAATCATAATTAGGGTGATTTAACTAAAAATATGAAGTGATATACACTATATCTATTGTTTTCAGTATCGTCTTTTTGAACGAATTTTGAAGGATTTTCCTACTTGTTTAGAGTAATTCTAAAAATACAAAATGATTTTAAAGATTGAATTAACAAACCTTTTATATCACTCTACTGCATAGGTCACATTTCTGTTGTACCATATTGTGCTCTAAGGCGGTACGGGTTAAGAGAATGTTGATTGATTGAGCGTATACTGTTTAACGTCCCTCTCTAGAATCGTTCACTCATATGGTGAAGAGCTGCCGGTGAAGAGCTGCAAAGTTACTACTGATGGTTTACATTTATGCCCTTTGAGCAGGGGCGATTCTTGTCGTGCCATACGGCCCCGGTTTTTGTGATCTCACCCGAAGCACCGCCCAATTTCGTCTCCTTTTACTGCATGTACGGGGTACTGGGGATCTATTCTAACCCGGATCAAAATATTAATTCTCTCCATGGGTTTCTAGATGTGGCAGGTTTCGTGTTCATCAGAGAGTCTGCATTGGTTGCTGGATTAGTTAATATACTTGTTTCATCACCCGAGTCAAACTGGTTGATACTTCCGGAAGAGGGTAAGTAATTTTACGCCGCCGGTCGACCGAAAAGTGATTTGGATCACCCGATGAATCCAAAACGGACACATGGAAAACACTGCTGAGATGAACATTTCTTGTTCGTGATTTATCCATCTTCCTTAAGCTTTCTTTCAAATAGTTTAATTTTCAATTAGCATAGAGTAGTGATGTGATGGGTATGTTCTGCCCCTTTTTTTTTGTTTTTGAATGCGCGATGATACGATCAAGACTGCTTCTCTGTAGAAGTTACAGCTCAGTCAGCTATTTTCGTGCACAGAATATCAGAATAGAAAAATGGTTACGAATTATAAACTGACATGGGATACAATTTCTTTTAAAGTCTGTTTTGCATATGTTAGACAAACCGGATCAAAAAGTCAGGTGATAAAAATGAACCGGGTCGTCGTTCGGATGGCCGAAACAAGTGCGCCCAGTGGGCTACGCAGGATACAGACATTACATGTCCGTGAGTCGCGTCCATTAAATTATTTATACTCAACAATTTTGAGATTGAGACAACCATATGTGAAAAAAACTCTGGCATTCATAGCTCAGTTTTTTTTTACTGAATAATTATTGATTGATTGTTTTACGTCCCGTTGAGAATCTTTCTTTCATATTGAACGTCAGCAGTTGTAAGTGAAGTACCACAAATTTGAGGTGACACGGCACCTCCGTTTTTAAGGTCATATTTGAAAGGCCCGTGATTCTCACTTATAAATGCCGAGCGTTTGGCGAAGGAGCAATCACTACCTATGTTTACGTATTAGATTTGACGCGGCCATGGCACGCGCTGGGCTCGAACTCACGATCTCATTGAATTGTCTGCTAGTGCCAGTGCGTCATAAGCAGCATAAATCAATCATGATATGAAATAGATATATCCATAATCTTATCTTCTAACAATGCAGATATCAGATATAAAAAAGTTAATACTAGTAGATTGGATATAACCTTTTTGTACCCGATATACGATACAATCCAATGTCATTTTCTAACATTTGCACATAAATTACAAAGCCTATTTTAAAATAGAACCTAAACCGTGGGGTTTTAGACCAAAGGTTTGAATTATTGGACAAAATAATGAGTTTTTGTACAAAATGAAATCAAAATAAATTTTTTTTAAGAGAATAAGCGTTCCGTATGGAAATATATATCAACCAAATTAATGAATTCCAGCATTTTTAATTAGTTCCAAGTCTCAACTACTTGCATCATAAAATATAAAATTGAAATGCAAGTATATGGGTATAAAAATTGACGATATATTGGATTGTAAAAATCATGCAGATTTCGATCTATTTGATTAAACAAAATGTAGTCCCTGCCAAACCCTTTCAATTTTTTTTTCAACTGGTTAGTGTTAAACATATGCTTCTTATATATGTTTGGACCAAACGGATCAGTATTGAACCAATTAATACAAAGTTATAGCATCCTGAACAGTTGTGCTCAAAAGCTGAGGGGCTAATTTCCTTCAGTTCTCTTTCGCGTTACTTCTTCTTTGAATCGTTTTAAATAAGTCCATGTATTTCGTTATTATTCTTATTTACATGCAATATGTTATACGGTGTGAATATGCCTGACTTTTTGTTGACTAAACAGAGAAAAGGTGAAATTACAGTTGTGTTTTAGCTTAATACTTTCTCAAATACCACGTATTAAAGCTTTTTGAAGATTGCATAACGCCTTCTTATACAAGAAATTTAGAATTACAGCGTATGTATACCCAGTCAAAGATAATGGGCATATTATTTTGTTTCGAATCTGAGTGAAAGCAAATTTTAGAAGATTGTCTCTTGAGTTGCTCTGACCTTAAAGAGTACATTGTAGTCAGGGTCAAAGGTCAAATTAGTGCATTAAATTTTTCCCGCTTAAATGTATATTATGCTGAGGTCGTTCTCACTAAATGTTTAATGTTTCTTGTTTTTCGCCACACTCAACAATTTTTCAGTTATCTGGTGGCGTCCAATTTTTATTGGTGGAGGAAAGAACCCAGATACAATGTAAAACACACGAACATATTACGCCTGTTCTTGTTAAACTACATTGTCTTCCAGTCAACTACTGTATACAGTACAAGATACTTATGTATGTCATCAAGTGCCTCAACAATCTGGCACCAGCATATCTGTCAGAACTTATCGTACCATACAAACCCGCCAGATCTCTTTGATCGGAATCTGCACATCTGATAGATATGCCTGTAACCAAGACTAAGACGTACGGAAAACGCAGGTTTGATAAAGCAGCGGCCACTCTATGGAACAGTCGTCCATCTAAAGTCAGGAAGATTCAGAAACTTGACAATTTTAAAAAAAGATTTAATACCCATCTCTTTCGTCAGGCTTTTAATGTGTGATATTTTTTATTTGTTTTTTTATTTTATAATCAATATTTTATACGACATGCTGAAAAACGGTATAAAAAAGAGAGAGTTTTTTCTAGCACACATTTTATGATTTTTATTATATGAAATAATTTCTAATTTTCTCTAGCTTATTTCTTTATAGTTTCAATTGTTTATTGTGCGATATTCATATCTGGCTTTATTAAGTATTTTATGTATTCTGTATAATTTTGATTTGCATTTTAGTACAGTGTAAATCGCTTTAGAGTATATTTAGATAAGGCGCTATATAAGTGCGTCATTATTATTATTATTAACCGGGAAGACCAATGACCTTTCCTAAGTAAACTGGCAAACTTTCTCACACATATCAACTCGAGCGAGAATCGAATCAGCGCCCACTAGAGGTGAGAGGCATTGTGATTTTATGCGTAATGCTCAATCCAGTCTGCCACGGAGGCCCCTATCACTTACTAAATTACATTGTATATTGTTATTGCGCGTGCAGATTTACTGTCACAAATGCTAAAAAGAAATCATATTTAATTTATCTTCATTGATAATTATTATTGGTTGCTAAGTAACAACACTCTATTGGCAATAATTTAGCCACAATTAATCTGTTTTGCCTTCATACAACACATCTCATGGATATATATGATGCAAAGTGCTGAATGTTAGTCTCATCGTTTTGTAGGAAGCAGGAGACACGGCGGATGACTGTCAATAGGGGGTGCTTACTTATCCTAGGCACCAGATTCCACCTCTGGTGTTTCAAGGAGATCCATGTTTGCCCTACTCTAATTTTTGTATTCTTTGTAGGACTTATGAGATTGACGAGATTGATCACTGTTCGTTATCTTCACTTTTTCACTTCGTGTTAATCAATTATCATTAGGCATAGGATAAATCAAAGTTGGATGTTCCTAGAAGTGTGTGCGTCGACTTGATCTGTATCCAACAGTATTCAACATGACATTACGTCACTTTCATGAAAACATTTCGTGTAGGAATGGAATAATCATACTGTTGGATATATATATATATATATATATATATATATATATATATATACACACACACACACACACACACACACACACACACACACATATATATATATATATATATATATAAGAGTCAGGCCGCAGAAGATGAAATAAATCGGTTTTCTTTCTTCTTTTTAACCCCATTTTAGAGATCGGACCACACCAACGATAAACATTTTGTATACCTCATCAGGGCAGAGTTAATTGTGATATCAAACTTTTATTAAGATATCTTAATTATTATAGTAAGCAAAATTATTAGATTGATTGATTGATTGTTTGTTTGTTGTTTTCCGCCACACTCAACAATTTTTAAATTATCTGGTGACGTCCAGTTTTAATTGGTGGAGGAGAATACCCAGATACAATGTACCTGGGAAGAGACCACCGACCTTCCGAAAGTAAACTGGCAAACTTTCCCACTTATATCGGCGCGAGTGAGATTTGAACCCGCGCCGACTAGAGGTGAAAGTCCTTGTGATTTTGAGCGCGATGATCTAACCACTCGGCCACGAGGCCCCCTCAAAACTATTAGAAACAATTTGATTGATTGTATATTATTTTATGTCCTCTCTCTCTCTCTCTCTCTCTCTCTCTCTCTCTCTCTCTCTCTCTCTCTCTCTCTGTGTGTGTGCAATAAGGTTTTCGATTTTTTGACTTAACTTCAGTTAATCACCTGAAGAACATTTGAAAATATCACCAGTTGTGTGAATCTTGAATGCTCAAATCACTGCCCACCCTTTTAGCATTAAAAAATGAAATATTATTGAGCTCGAAATAAACCTACAAATTGAGAACTACAATGTTTATCACATTTTCGTTATGTTCATACGTTTAATTTCTTTCAAGAGATTATATAACTCGAAGGCTAATGTTAACATACCATCACAGTCTCCAATTAAGTACGTATTGCATGAATTTTGGAGATATTTGACCAAAGAAAATATACATTAACATTAATTCCTCTGAAATGAAAGTATTATTTCCACAGAAACGCATGAACAGTCTGAAAACGCTGTAGCGCGGCACATAATAAATACAAATCGGGTAATAAATTATCCGCACTTTAAGCAGAATGTCAATACGTTCCAATGATTTTCCGCTTTCATTTTTTTATGATGTTGTTGTTTCCAACATGAAACCATTAATTGTCTTCCATACTGCTCTAACTCCTATTCTCCGGCACGTTCCTGTAAATATCTTACGGAAGTTGGAGGACGTTTTATTAAACAACAATGAACATACCTTGGCATAAATGGATCATGAGGCAGTAGTGGATGGTGTCAGAAAAATATTGTAATATATAGTAGTGAATCAGGTCATTTGTTTTACGAAGTTCAGAAATTGTCACCTACATGGACACAAGTTTAATACATACCAGAGGTGTGATCACGTGCCTAGGAGAAGTAAGCATTCCCTGTCGACGGGTCACACCCGCCGTGATCCATAGATCTTGATCAGGTAAACGGAGTAATCCGCATTCAGAATCAATGTGCCAAAAAACGGTCTTACAATTGGTATGAAACATGTTTGACAGCATTTGAACCAATGGAATGACAATGCCAGAGCATGCACATCTTGCTTGTGCTGTGAAGGATTAATTGCGTAGAATCACTTGCAATACTACTGTGGTCTTCTTGAATTTGAATCCAGTGGGGATCCGCGTTAGAATAGGTCCTCAGTACCACCTTACTTGTCGTAAGAGACGATTAAATGCGGCAGTCCTTCGGATGAGACACAAAATTGAGGTCCCTTATAACAGTAGGTGTGGCACGATAAAGATCCCTCCCTGCTCAAAGGCCGTATGCGCCGAGCGTAGGTCTAACTTTCGCAGCCCTTCACCGGCAATTGTGACGTCTCCACTTGAGCGAAAGATTCTCAAGCGGGACGTTAAACAACAGAGAATCAACCAATCAGTCTTGAATTTAAACACAACTGAGCATGTATGGAATATCACTGTTAGCAGAGTTTGTCGAAGTATACTGTCAATTCAAACATTTGATTGATTGTAAATTGTTTATCAAACATTTGCAATTGATGAACTGACACAGGTATTACATCAGAAGTGGTATTCTCTATCACAGCATCAAATTTAACGTTTGATCAGAGGTGTTCAAAATGTGTGAATTGGGATGATTCACGGGCGTTTTTCTTTTTATGTAAGACAAATTCTATCTATTGATAGTGATGTACAAATATTGACTGACGAATTTACAATGCTTGAGCGTGTCTCTAAGATACAAACACTGTTTCATGAAAAGGTTAAGATGACGATCAGTGTTCAATCTCATAATTCCTATAGAAAATACGTATTGGAGAGATGGGTAAACACGGACCCCTGGACATACCAGAGGTGGAAGCAGGTGCTTCGAAGGAGCAATCATTCCATTTAACTGATCACACCCGCAGTGAGCCCAATATCTTGATCAGGCGAACGGAGTAATTCGCAATCAGAATCAGTGTGCTAAGAACCAATCACACCCACTCTGAGCCCAATATCTTGATCAGGTAAAAGGAGTAATTCGCAGTCCGAATTAGTGTGCCAAGATTGGCCTAACAATTACTATGAAACACGTCAGACAGCATTTGACCTAATGAAAGGTTTTACTGGCAAACTAGATCATTGAAACAGCCATAAAATATGCGAAATGCTTACTTTACACGAGACTGTAGAAACCCCTGTAACATCAGCTTGTTTATCAGTAGTCTGCCTCGATTTAAAAAAGTCATTATATCAGAAGAAGCTCTTGCTTATCGAATCAGTTGAGAGATGTATACACGATGTGCAGGTGATAATGGAATATTGCTACATAGGTAAGGGAAGTTGACGACGGAGAAATTGAAATCATTCCCATTGTCATAAAATTGAGCTGAAGGTTTGCCGTCAGCATCTATTTATTTATTATTTATCCATTTAAGTAGAATTCAAAACTCTTAGGTTTTGCTTTGTAGGTATTATGTATTTAAACCTGAATCCAAACCAGTCTATCGCTAAAACTACCAATATTTTGACGGTCGTGCAGAAAATGATTGGAAATTATTGAAAAGCATGCGTGCGCGGTTTATTGAATACAGTTCAACTTCTCTTTCATACATCTCTCTCTCTCTCTCTCTCTCTCTCTCTCTCTCTCTCTCTCTCTCTCTCTCGCACGTAACATACAAACCAGAAACTACGATGGACACTACGAAACAAAATTAACATTCCCCTTAAAATATATAGCTCCAGTCATTACTTACACTACTGTGTCAGGCCAAAAGGTAGCAGGACATATGCTCAAAAATAAATTTAAAAGTTCAAGTCATTAGTACTTTACTAATGTACGAAAATCAATTGTCACAAGGCGAAATGTTATTTATGCACATACAATGTAAAATGTGACATGTGACAAAAGAAAAGCAGAAAACAATGACAATATTGTCACATTTCTATGTCATGGTATAAAACATTCTAGGGAAATATGAAATGTGTTTATGAGCATCAAATGTTACACTAGTGTCTATAGGTAAATAAAATGTTTGGACACAATCTAGCAATATTATCTGTCGGGAAGCTCTGTGGTTAGGGCCGATCACCGTGGTGGCGTCAGGATAGGTTGTGGCGATGGAGTAAAATCGCTTGATGTCACATCACTTGGTGTTGTATGAGATGATGATTGGGATGTTGAAGCTGTACCATTCTTGACGAATGATGAAGGAATGGAAGATGAATTGTGCACATGGTTACGGTGATCACATGGTTACGGTGATGTCGCTGGGGAATGATGTACACCTTCGGGTCACTTTCTTCAGAGGAACTGTCTGATAGTGTCTGATGAAGGAATGTATTCATTGTTCTTCTTTACCTGCTTAGAAACTAAAGAAGTATTAAAATATGATTAATGATTATATATAGTTTAACGTCCCGCTCGAGAATCTTTCACTCATATGGAGACGTCACCATTACCGGTGAAGGGCTGCAAAATTTAGGCCTATGCTCGGCGCTTATGGCCTTATAGCAGGAAGGGTTGTTAAAATAGATCCTCAGCACCCCTAAATTGTCTTAAGAGGCGAATAAACGGAGCGGTCCTTCGGATGAGACTGGAAAAACCGAGGCCCCGTGTCACAGCAGGTGTGGCACGTTAAAGACCCCTCCCTGCTCAAAGGCCGTATGAGCTGAGCGTAGGCCTAAATTTTGCAGTCCTTCATCGGCAATGGTGACGTCTCCATATGAGTGTAAAAGTTTCAAGTGGGACATTAAACAATATATAATCAATCAATCTTTATTGGTCCGAGGGTCAGGGGTCAGGGTTTTAAGAAAGATTAAATTTTAACTTATATAGCAAAGCTTTCTTGTAAACATAATTGTATTTCTGGCGCAGTGGTTCTTGGGAAGATTGTTTAGGACACTCACCCGATGTTCAGAATTCTTTTAATTGTCCCAAGATATATTTTAATTGTCCCAAGATATATTTTAATTGTCCCAAGATATATTTTAATTGTCCCAAGGTATCTTTAACAAGTCGTAATTAAGCGGATTCTGCTATTATAGTGTTGTTCCATTAATCAAGTGATCTTGTGCTGTATTTTAAGATGACGGTGTCATGATACTTATTTCTGACTAGGCATGCGAGATATAATCTCAACAGGACTCCGGGAACATATGGCAAGTAAAAGATAATGAATTTACCAATTCTGAAAATAATAGCTACAATGGTTAGAAAGTTCACGTCAAGTTTTCTTTTCTTATTATAACGATTTCGTTTCTCCGTTGAACTCTAGAGTATATGATTCAAGAGTTTTGTAGAAGAACCGGTCGAGTTAGTCTAGTGGCTACAGAGTATGCTCGTGTTTGATCCCGACGTTGCGACAAACCTAAGTCGTTTAACATAGGTAGCGACCATTCCAATCTTAATCACCCGTCATTAAACGTGAAAGTCAAGAGTCTTTCGGATATGACCTTAAAAATGGAAGCTCCTTTTCATGGTAACTATTGACACGATATCCTTCACGTCTACAACCGGATTGTTATGCATAGTTCAACATTTATGGTATTTTACATGAAGCTGGTGGAATATCTGTTCCAGTGAAAAAAATTCGAGTGGGATATGTATACAAACAAGTTTATAGAAAATAATTACTAAAACTATATTGTGATAATTTGGTGTTTATATGATGTAGCCGGTCAACAGGGAATATTTTATCCTCCTATAGGCACTGATCTCACCTCCGATTTGTCCTTGTGTTCACTTCTCTTAATTTTGATTTCTTTATGGGATTTGTTGGGATTGATCACTGTTCTTTATATTCACTTACTTATATAATTAAATATTTATCTACACTTAATTCCTGCAGTACTTCAATGGACACTTTTTGATTGTGACACGGATACTTGTCAAAATATGTGTGGTAGGTGTTCAAAATATATGAATTGGGATGATTCACGGGCGTTTTTCTTTTTCTGTAAGACAAATTCTATCTATTGATAGTGATGTACAAATATTGACTGACGAATTTACCATGCTTGAGCGTGTCTCTAAGATACAATGCAGAGCTGAAAAACAAAGCTGTTTTCATTACATTCAAATATCATGCATTTGAAAATTATAGGTAATCAAAGGGACACAAGGTTCACCCAAGTGTCCATTACTATGCTGTTCAATTTTAAAACAGTTTTAAACTCTATAATCCCAGGACAAATTTTGACTCATTATTATGATCCCCAATGTAGCCCATTGGGCGATATAACCGAACTAGAATCCACACATGGTGATGCTTCACCATCAATATCACTTACATAACCTTTCTTTCCGGATATTGTAAACTCTGTATCCACGTATTAATTCAAATTTGTTCCCGATTTTAACCATACCCTAACCCTAGATCTTTATTCCCTTATCCTGACCCCATCCTACCCTACCTCGATCATTATTTGAAGCAACTTCAATCTGCATCACCTGAGAATATTTGCATATTACTATGACTAATCATGGACCTGCTGGTCATAAGATTTTTTTTTTTCAATTTCCTCCTGGGCCATGATTTGAATAACCTTCCGAATCACATTGTCTATTCCTTAAATTTATACTAACAAATGAATATATGCTGTCTACATATGCAACATATTTCGTCATAAAAAGGTTCAGTCTTGTATTCTATAGGCCTTCACATTCAAGTCTACACACTTTATTTCCCACAGATATACTTCTACTATTGCATCTATTGATTACAAAGAAACTTTACAGTGACAAGATGCTCGTCATCTTACACAAAATCCACGTACATGTTATTGTCCTCTTTCTTTCAACGATAGTCTAGCTGGACGATTCATTACTGGTGATGTCGATATGGTTGAAAACAAAAATCTGAAATCTTATTTTGAAAGATATATCCAATCTTCATCTCTATTATGAATTCTATTGAAGATTATATCCATGTCACACTCACATTCTCTCATTCTAGATGTAACTTTCGGAAGGTATATATATATATATATATATATATATATATATATATATATAAAGAGAGATAGATAGATAGATGTTAGTATGTAGTTTCATATTTGTACAAAGTGAATTGATTAGGTTTTTTATTCTTTACAAGCAATAGTAAGGAATAAAGGAATAGTGTTTCTGCTGAGGCGATACTCGGCTATCACTGGCAATCTAACGATAGGATAAATATGAAGAAAAAACTTGACACATTGTCAAATTAGATATAAGGAATATGAGGAATATATAAAACTCGATAAGAAAGTGCATACCATGTATCTGTGTTTAGTAAACCAGAAGTGATGGAAAAATTATGTAGGTTATAAAAGGAATGTGTATTGGTACCAACTGACGAAGCATATAAGAACATTGCCTTTGTTTGTAAAGTTCATAATGTCAACTGTATTTGAAATGAACTTTAATGAGCTTTAATTCCAAATTTGGTAATCCAAACCTATAGAGCTAATTCCCTTTCGAAAGAAGAAATTGTTCAAAATTATATATCCATTTTAAACTCATTTGATAGCCCAATGAATGACACGAACGGATATGAATTATCGTACCTACAATGGATTCCAAAACTACACAATATCCTTATAAAACAGAAATACATAGCAGGATCCAGTTTTACTAAGCATTTATCTTTACACCTCATTGACAATATTTACAATATTTATTTTCATCCACATGTCGATTCGATATATTCCACATTTCTGTTTCATATTTGAATATTTAATTAAACAGATATCAGAGGCAAACTAACAACACAGCTTTATGACAAACGATATGACTTCTGTTTCTCCACTTCCCATATTTGTGTAGCAATATTCCATTGCTCTTATGTTTAGGTCTCCCAACTGATTCGATACACAAAACACATTCCGCGTGTGATCGATTTTTTTTAATCGAGGCATCCGACTGACAAATAAGTTGTTGTTGTAGAGGTTTCAACATTTTCGTTCAAACTCAACATTTCGCAAATTCTATGCTCGTTATAATGATCTAATTTGCAAATGCAAGGTACCACTTGACCGAACTCTATTTGACGTCTTTCATACTAATTCTTAGCTCATTCTATACAAATCAACATTGACTACGGATTACTCCGTTTACCTAATCAAGATATTGGGTTCATGGCGGGTGTAACCATTCGACAGGGGATGCTTACATTTCCTAGACACCTAATCCTACGTCTGGTATATCCTGAATTGACGAAATTGATCATCGTTTGATATCTTCAGTTAATCATCTTCTGCATTGGTCTTGACCTTTTGAAAATTCCTTATATCGGATGGGTCCCATATTTGTTATTTGTGGACTATTTTGGTTCTAATCTATCCTATGGAAAGTGACGATAACGAACAGTGATCGGTCTCATAAATCCCATAAAGAGTACAAAATTAAAATTAAGGCAAACACGAACTCATGAACACCAGAGGTGAGATCAGGAGCCTAGGAGGGGTGAGCACCCCTGTTAATTGGTCACACCTGCCTGTTTTCTCGACAGGAGGTACATATAATGTAATATAGTTTCTAGATTTGCATGAATTATTAGTGCATGCGATAAACGTTTTGCTACGTCTCTTCTGTTCCTCTACGGTAATCCATTCATTTGGAAACTTAATTATTTCTTGGCTCTTGTTAGTAGTTTCTTTACGTTTGAAGGTTGGCGTCAACTGTAGGCGATGGTCCTTGGGTCAATGACATTCTTTACATTTTCGGATAGTTACCGTCAGAATACATCCTCCTTTGAACATTTGATTTATGCGCTTACGGAAACTTTTTGATCCATACTGAACAATTACGGAGAGCCAGAAGGGGCTTTTTGTGAAGTTATGCAAACCTAAATGGAATGCACATTGATTATTATTATATATTATGATATAACTCATATCATAATTACAATAATTCCTTTATTAATACTTTAACGCTTTACTGGAATTAGCTTGCGCCAATTCATTATGCTGCCAATAAGGTCTTCATAAGAATGGCTATATATTGTACCTGTTCAAGTCCTATTTCAAACTATTACATTCCGAAGAGCTGGATATCACTATGAAAGTATATATATATATATATATATATATATATATATATATATATATATATATATATTCGTACGATTTGAAAGATATGGCTTATATTTTAATTTTCTAAAAGTAAGTCAAAGGTCGATGCAAAAGTAACCAGACCAGGGCAAATATTTTGGTGTCAGTGGATAGATCTTGCACAAGGAATATTAATATAAATATCAAATATGAAATGTATTATGGTGTACAAGATATGACTGAGGTTAAAGTTTTTTGCCATATACAGAAAGACCGACAGACAGACGGATAGGACAAAAACTATGTCTTCGATTCGGGAGCATTAAAACCAATATGAGTGTCTATCAAATCGCCGATACAACTTGAGGTACAACTGTCGAGATTATGTTGTATATTATATTTCGTACATAAAGTGAGCAATTTATGACAAGTAAATTGCTGGTTGTCTTGCGAGAAAACAACACATAGCTATAATTATCTTAAATCTTTATTTAGAAAGTAACCGACACATATTCTTCTCATAAGAGTTCGGTTTTATTTCAGACAATGCCGGGACTAACTACGTTTGCTGCGTAGCCGTAACCATCATCATAACCTTGTCCATGAATCAGTAGTCCAAACCTCGTACCATCGGTCGTCTCTACCTGGTGTGCCCCACCAGATACTTTAATAATCAGCGTACAATATTCTCCTTCGTCAATAGATAAAGACTTGTCTGACAGAATCGAATCTGGGGAAATTCGTTTCATGTTCAGTCGCAGATACGTTTTCGCTTTCGATGGAATCATGATCGTCATATAATTGGCTCTAAACCCTCTGGGGATTGCTACATGGTATTGATGAATATATTGTTGTAATCCTGGAACCAGTGACATGTAAGGATCGCCATTTCCTCGCCTACTTATTCGAACAGCGAAACTCAGGACCAAAACAGGTTTGTCTGCCTTTATGTATGTAATGCTTTTATCTTTTACCTCAATATCACAATGCTGTGATTTTCCCAATGTTTTATTTGTTTTCTTTCCGTCAATTTCATAATGAATAACTGTTTTTGAAACAGCAACAACTCGAATCAAACCTCCAGTGTTAAGAAGGCTAGGGGGTACTATGAAGGTTTTGTCTAGATTGGTCGTGGGTGGAAGTTGTTCCATGAGATGACTACAATGTCCAAATCTGTTTAGTTTGTTGCATTTATTCCCAGCAAAAACAGCAATCGGTTTTGATGATTCAATTATCGTACCAGTAAGATCATGGTTATGAGACAATTGGAAGTCTTCATATTTTTTCAAATGGAATTGCATTTTTTGTCCACTTTTATAAATTTTATTCTTGAACCGAAGTCCGCTTCCTCCTGCTATATTGAGCGTGATGGTTACCATTGTGTCATCTTCTGCAGCAACAAAACCAAATTGACTATTATAATCAGTGGAGCGCGAGTTGAATGGTGCCGAAGACCCTACAATATAACGACGACCAAGTCTTTCGATCGGCAAGATTAATGTACTGTCGGAGGACCATCCGTCATGATTAACAGCAAATAGAGAAGTAGTCTCAGATGTTTCCAACAGAATTCCTTTGTTCTCTGTTTTGAAATCTACTGCTCGCATATTAATCGGTATTTTGATGTCGACTTGACTCCTTTTTACCCGATACGATTTGGATAATTTATTCTTCATTTTTGAGGATAGGGATGAAGATGTTTTCATGGATATAATGGGGTTACTTCGTGAGGCGATGTACAATTTCGAAAAATGGTCTTTAATGGAAAAGTAGTCCATGGCATTTTCCATGAATAGTACTAGAAATTGTTTTCCGCGACTTCCTGCAAATATACATAAAGACCCATATGGGCCAAGTACACAAGAATACATATTGGTTAAAAAAATTAAACGGTGTCTTGTAGTCTTACCTGTACATGTAAATCCATCCCCATAGAAACCAAATGAACACTTACATCTACCATACTCGCTACACTGTTTTCTCGTGCATTGCACAGGACCTATAAATTTAAGTACAGAGAATGAAAACAAAATAAACTGTAACTACAGTGTAATGTGTGTTTTAAATTTAATTTTACCTATTTCCGGGCACAAGGTACCAGTGGAACACGGTTTTTCCATTTTCTTTTCTGCTTCTCCTATGCAGTCTTTTCCACCATGCCTAGGTTTAGGATTATCACAAATTCGTTTCTTTTGCATCACCTGCATACCGAGTCCACACGTGACAGAACATGGACTTTTAGGTATCCACTCAGTCCAATTTCCCCAGCTTCCATCAACTATATATAAAAAAGGTATGGATATGAATATGACGACTTCACTTCGAAATGAATTTTCATGTTATTAATTTCATACTAGATGTAAAGCATAAATGGCACTTAATTTAAGTATTTTAATGCTTAGCAAAAATTTCAGAAATTTAAACCAAAGCTGATATTAAGAAACTTGTATACATAACCGGAAATAATGATTTAAATGGGAATATTTCATAACGAAGGTTTTAATTAGTAAAACATTGGTCACCTGGACAATTTCTACCAGCAAAACATCCCTTAGATGTTCCCTCCTTTGCCATCCCTCTACACTGTGCTCCTCCATATTCTGGTTTGGGATTGTTACAGAACCTTTTTCTTGTATATTTCATAGTACCTGTTCCACACGTTATTGAGCACGAACTTACGGGACTCCAAGATTCCCAGCTCGACCAGCCGCCATTTACTGAAAAACCAACGTTTAAAAAATGGCTATGTTTTCTCCATGTTTAATTTTTAACAAAATATCTTCAAGACAAATAATTTCATATTGCATGATTAGTGATTTATCATGTGATCGCAAGTATATTGAAATACCGATATCTCCCATTTCGAGAGCGCTTAACCCTTCATTTGAACAACGTTGAATGTCCTTCACCCAAGAATGATTAGAGCCAAGTTTGATTGGCTCAATGGTTCGTCAGAAGAATATTTTTTAAAAGTTGCTACACATTTTTATTAATTCAAAATTATCCCCACTTCAAAAAAGGCGTCGATACTTCGTTTGAACAAACATGAATCATCTATACTAAAGTATGCTTTGTGACAAGGTTAGATGAAATTAGCTCTGTGGTTTTTGAGAAATCGAAAATGTAAAAATAAATTACGGACTGACACTGGACAAAAAGTGATCAGAGTAGCTCACTTGAGTTTTCAGCTCATGAGAGACAAATAATGTTATATTTATATATGAACATATTTTAAATAGATTTTATTCAACGTATGATGGATACAAAATAAAATGTACAGTTTTTTTTTGTTTTTGTTTTTGTTTGGTTACCTATACAATGTTTTAAGAAACATGGTTTGTGAATAGAATCTACACTAGATCCCTGACAAGCATCTCCACCATATTTAGGAGTGGGGCTGTTGCAATGTCGACGTCGTTTGTATTCCTTTGTTCCTAAGCCGCACTTTGCCGAACAATGGGTGTACGCTGACCAACTACTCCAGCCTCCCCAACGTCCGTTTACTGCAAACACATACACTTTAAAACACTGCTCTAATATTTACATTCACTACTTAACTATAGGTGAACTCCCATTTACTGCCAAAAACATACTATAAAACACTACTGCAAGGTTTGCGTTTACAGCTACAGGTGATAGAAGCATTGGAAAGACCACGACAGTTGTTTATTAAAACCCCAAATTTTCGACGCAACCAGAGTCTTTATCAAAAGACATTACACAAACAATTATCACATATAGAGCACACTGCGAAAAAACGACATATATGAAAAATCCGCATCGTTCACTCAAATGATACACCAACAGACTAATAAATTAAGGGATAAACAACCTCTAACTGTAAAAGTGTAGTGGAATATAAATACTGCTTCATCATCTGTGTACATATATCTGATATGAATATAGACACCGGAGTACACATTTCATATCATCATCTAGTAGGGATGAATATATATATATATATATATATATATATATATATATATATATATATATGACACACAAATATATATATATATATATATATATATATATATATATATGTATGTATGTATGCAAAATAAGAAAGAAAAATTACAAAACAACAGAATTGTATACTAAGGGTAGCAGGGGACACTCCGACAGTTTTGCATATTTGATGTGATATTACATGCGTAAAAATGTGTAAAATAGTTTTGGGATACATGTCAAGTGTAGCGGAGTGCTTTTTCACATACGTATGTTCATCAGAGTCATATACAATTTCTATGGAGTTCGAAAATTTTCGGACAGGACAATTACATCAACCGGAGAATACTTACTGAATTGTATCATGTACATCTCATCGCTATAGATAATCTTATAACATACAAATAATTTCTTGCTAAAGCTTAGTTTACATTTAGCCCACAATTGTGCGATAAATTTGTTTACGATTTTCCGAGCAATTTTTGTACAGCTTAAGCTACAGGCTACAGCTTTTATATTTATATTATTTACGATCATCGCGCCATTTCTAAAAGTGGGCCCTTGGGGAAAAACAAACCGGATATTATTCGAATATCTTCTAATGCACTGTAAAACATTTATCCATGCGATCTCCACAAGTCTAAAAACAGGAGCCCTCAGATCTCCCGTGCAACCTCCGAACAAATTTGTTTTGTGCACCTCGAAGAATCGTATCATCTTCCGCAAAATGATCGTTCTTGGATCGTACAACACACTCTACGACATGTCAAACATGTTGAGTCTGTAGACTGTTGTATGTTATGTTAGTATATTAAGATTTCTACTAAACAAAATCGTAGGGCACATGGAGCCTGTGATTTCGTACGAAAATCTTAGCTTACAGGCGTTATTGTACCAACCTCTTTCATGCAATGTATACTTAGTATTTGCAATCCTTTTAAACGAATTATGAAAAAAAAAACGATTTGGTTTTAAAGAGACCAGTAGTGTAACAAAAGTGTGGAAGTCCCTTTTGTTACCGTTTTCATTCCAAACTAAATGATGTTAACCTTGAATTTTAGCCACTCCAAATCATAAAGAGAATAAATCAATTTCTGGTCAAAAGCATTCGATTTCGGGTGGACACGTTGAGACACAGTCCTGAAACTGATGAGAGGCAGCAATACATGCTCTGTAATTCTATGGAGGTTTTGTCATCATTACGAGTAAAACATCAAATGAAGTAGAGCATCAGACCAATCCTTCATGTTTGTTGGTATAGGCGCGAAATGCTTAAAGGACGTTGGCAAGTCTTAGGAATTTCGGCTATCATTTCTTGCTTGTACATGTTCTATAAATTCTTAACAATTAGTTTCACATTAAAATTGGCTAATTATTTACTGATCAGTTAATTAAGGCCCGTAGGGATCCGGGTTAGAATAGATCCGTAGTAACCCTTGCTTGTCAAATGAGGCAATCCTTCGAATGAGACAGGGAAAACTGAGTCCTTTGTCAGATCAATTGTGGCATGCTAAAGATTCCTCCCTGCTCAAGCACAGTAAGCGCCGAGCATAGCCATACATTTGGCAGCCCTTCACCGGCAATAGTAACGTCTAATTATGAGTGGAGCGTTAAACAATATAAACCAACTAATGAATTAAGTAGGAAGCATTCAACGAATTGATATTGAATTGTGAAGTAAAGCGGGACAATGACAGTCATTTAGAAAGAAATTGGCTATTAAGTAAGAAACCATATGGTCAAAAACTTTTTTTTATCTCTTTGGTTTAAATCTGTTTTCTTTAAGCTGTCTTGCCTTGTCAATGTTCTTGCAAAACGAACTGCTTGAAAATGTTTTGACGGTTTCGCATGATGGTTTATTTCCTGTAAATGTTGACGCCAGCGAGATGATGATGGTGGTGGTAATTGTGAATGATAACCTACCTCTACAGGTAACAGGACAGCAGGATTTTTTTGACCCGTATTTTTTGTAACTAGAAAATTTAATAAAGTTTTGGTTATAATACATTTTATACATGTTTTCTTTGTTATAACACATGCGATAGCTAGATATCATATTCTGGTGTTATTTGTTTGTGTATTCAACCCTACATTAAATAAACTTAAGGTACTTTGATAACCTATCTCTTTTAAATACAATATCAAAATGACGGTATTTTCTTCTAAACAATCTTAGTCTATATAGTTACCTTCCTGTTACACATCTGTTTCGCCAAAGAAATCCACAACTTTTGGTTGTATAGCCCGTAGATGTGGTTTTGATGTAACAATTTTTTGTCCCTCTACCACTACCAGCAGAATCACAGAAATCCATACAGGCCCCTCTCACAAACCCTTGCTCAAAGCAAAGGAAGACACCAAAAATCGCCAATAGGTATTTTGTCATATCTAAAAATTAGTTCAGAAAGGATCGAGGATGTGTTTTTATCATCTAATGTCAAGGTGATAATAAACTCATCATATCTGTTGAAAAATATAATAATTTAATATTAAATGACGTATTTTGAGAAAGAAATTATTTTGTTTACCTAACTGAAAATAAAATCAAAATATATATAATCAAACACTTATCTTCACTCCTGTTGTTGAAGGAAGAATAGCAATAACACTGGAAGTATTGCTGTTTTTGCGTGGGAGTTCTTCAGTTTCTCGAATTTAACATTTCGTCATGCAATGAGATCATTTATGAAATTGGATATTGAAATATATACATATATGAAACACAAGCTATGTTAACAAAAATATTGATTGATATTTTTAGTACGAAGCCTAAAAATATCACCTGGGTGTATATTTTGACAAAGATGGGTTACATGCAATTTTCTAATATTTCAACAGTTATATCATGCAATATTGCTATTAGGACATTGTGGCATACCCCCCGTGGGGATCCGGGTTGTTAGAATAGATCCTTAGTACCCCTTGCTTGCCGTAAGAGGCGACTAAATAGGGCGGTCCTTCGGTTGAGACCATAAAAAACGAGGACCCGTATCACAGCAGGTGTGGCACGTAAAAGATCCCTCCCTGCTCAAAGGCCAAAAGCGCCGAGCATAGACCTAAATTTTGTAGCCCTTCACCGGCAATGGTGACTTCTCCATATGAGTGAAAGATTCTCGAGCGGGATGTTAAACAATATTTAATCACTCAATCAACATATGTAAAACAAAAATCAAAAATAAAATATATTTAATATAATTAGAAAAGAATAATAAAATGAATAAATAAATAAACGTAAATTAACTCAGTCTGGTGAAATTATTTGGTACTTTGGTATATATTTTAAATTTTTTTCCATTGATGTTTGGTAGACATTGTTTGATAGGTTGTGATTTTTAAAGTTTTCATTTTCTTTGAAACGTCATAGATAATGTTGATGGAGAAATACAATGATATATGTCTACATTCTGGTTGGTACTATAGTCGATAACATTCGAGTCATCGCAGTACGGCAAGACGTTTATAAATTTTTTAATGTATTATTCAACAGAATGATTTACCTATCTACGAAATTCTTTCAAATTTCTCGCTAGAACCTATTTTCCTAGTTTGCTAAAAGGTTCATTGACATAAAATATAATTATACTTTGTCGTCATTCACTACCGCTATGCAGTGTTAAAGCTGTGCATGTGTAAATTTACTTACAAATGTTTGTCAAATGATTATTTATTACTTGATGTTATATAAATCTTGAATTTTAATGTATATGTATGCGCTACGGTAATTTTTATATTATACTGTGTCCTTGAAATCAGAATACTAATGTCAAACGTGTGTATATAACAACTTGGCGCAAGTGAAAAATGGAGATCGTTTGTTGATTTTTTTTTGGGGTGTGAAAGCAGGAGAAGAAAACATCTCTTCAAATCTTTCTAGGAGAATGTTCGAATTATTTTGCTACTTTTACTTTTATAATCGATCGTTATTTGGGATAAATAAAGTTAGATTTGACGTTGCTCGACATTTCTAGTTAAATGCATTGTATTAACAATGCTATGGACGTTTATGACATCCCGAGCTTGTAGCAAGTAAAACTATTCAATGCTATGAGATCTTTCACTTGTGACCAAGCGATATATTGCAAGACCTCTAAAATGTATAAATATCGTGTCACGTGATTGATACAATCATGTGACAATAAAACGTGAGGGTGGGTGGGGGTTACTGTCTGATATATTAATATCTATCTAATAGTAATTTGCGTAACAACATGGATAACATTTATAAAGTGTCATTTTTATTAACTTTGCTTCACGTATCCTTAATATATCTTGCTATATTAGCATATATAATTCGGTAATTATTTATTGTTCAGCAATTGCTTTTTTATTAGCTAAATAATATATGCATAATTAAAATAATAAATGTTTACCTTTTACGACATTTTTTCCCGTTTATTATGGATTCGTTTCCGGCAATCTTATGGTTCATTCGATACATTATGCTCGTTAACGTTTCTGAATCAACGTCATAGACGGTGATAGCATCATGATCGCCAAACAATAAACAACAACAACAGCAAATAATAATGTCATGATATAATCTATATTTATCATAGATTCCACTCGTATCGCCAATCAAGGTCTCCGTGGCCGAGAGGTTAGAGCATCGCGCTTAAAATCACGAGGCCTCACCTCTAGTCGGTGTGGGTTCGGTTCTCGCTCGCGCCGATATATGTTAGAAAGTTTGCCAGTTTATTTCCCGGGTACATTGTAAAAAATGAACGCCACCAGATAGCTGAAAAATGTTTGAGAGTGGCGGGAAACAACAATCAATCAGTCAGCCTATAGCCATTCACCACAACATTTTCTTCGCGAAAGAAAGTAATGAATTTGTTCATTCAAATCCGTTCTTGTCAGATTTGCTGTTAGTTATCTTATTCTTTAATTTGAGACTTTATCGTAGGTAGTGAAAATTCATCCCTCAAACATTTATCATTTTATTTCAAAGGCACCGATTTTTCTCATGAGACTGAAAACCGATTTTCTGTGACAGGGTAAGTTCTGGTAGGCAACTAAACTTTGATTCCATTGAATTTTGTCTGTGTTGGTGTTCGTCTAGATATGACTCAATAAATATAATTTTACATCGTGTTTACTTTTATTATTCACCGAACCACAACCAATAGAACGATTTGAAATTACAGTTGATCAGGAAACGTTTATAATGTTGGCGGCGTATCCATATCCGTCTCCATAACTATGGCCGTGTACCATCAGACCAAATCTTGAATTATCAAGAGATTCAACTTTGTGACCACCCGCGCGAACTTTCACAACCAGTGACAAGTATTTCTCTCTTCCAGCCAATACCTTTCTCTCCGACAACATGCTGTCTTCAGGTAAAGTCTTACCATCGATGCGAAGCTTTGATTTAGATTCAGCTTTGACAATGATAGAGAGGTAATTTTGTCTATATCCTGAAGGAACCGCGATTTGATATTGGCTTAGGTACTGGTTAAATCCTGGGACAACAGACATGTATGGATCACCCTTACCACGTCGACCCATCCGAACTGCAAAACGTAAGACCATGATAGGTCCGTCTGCATATATGTATACAGAATGATCACCATACAACTCGGCGTCATGCGAAGTTCCAGGTTCCATCACGTGTTCTCTTTTTCCATCGTCTATACAAAAAGTTATTTTTGTCTTCTTGGCAGAAATTATACGTACTCTTGTACCACTCCTCTTGAGACTTGGAGGCACAACAAACTGATTGTCTAACTTGTCGATTGGAGGAAGCTGTTCAATCAAATGACTGCAAAACCCAAACCTTTGTAGCTTATTGCAGCGATTACCAGAAAATACGGCGATCGGTTTGGTAGATTCAATTAATGTTCCAGAGAGATCTGTCCCATGAGAAAACTGGAAACTGTCATATTTATTCAAATTTATATCTACCTTATCACCAGACACATACTCTTTTTGCAGGAATTGTATTGAATTTTTTGACTTGAACTTGAACTTAATCGACGCATTAGTGTTATCGTGCAACGCGGCAATCGCCACCTGACTATTGAAAGATGCAAATCGCGAGGAATATGGTTCTGTTGACCCAACGACATACTTAGTTCCCAAACTCTCAATCGGCAAAATAAGACTGCTGTCAGATGAAAATCCATCATGGTTTAGATTAACAACAGACACAGGTTCCGATGATTCTAGTATCACTGCTTTGTTTTCTTTCTTAAAATCTACAGTTCGCATCTGCATTGGTATCGTAAGAGTTGTGGCCCCTTTTGATATTAAACTTCCTTTACTGTATGAGGAACCAGACAGATATTTATTTGATGATAGTAGTGTGACTTTGCTGTCAGCGAGAGAGGCAATATGTATTTCTGTAGATCGGTTGGTCTCGACTTCGGAGTATAAATTTGGCACTGTTTCCAGAAAAAGTATCAAGAAACGTTTTCCCCGACTTCCTAAAAGCAATCAAATTGACAAGATTTTTCTAATTCATATATTTTAAAGAACGCTATTCGGAACATGTTGATTAAATACCAACCTTTGCAACTGAATCCATTTCCATAGAAACCATATGCACAATCACAGTCTCCATATTTACTACATGTCTTCTCTTTGCAAAGTGGGTGTTCTTAATTGGAAATGAGACTGATTTTAAAGATTTAGAATGAAACCGAGCATATCGTCTGATGATTAATTACTTGTTTCAATCACAATTTTGATTTACCTCAAAATCATATAAATATGGACCACTTCAAAACATGTTTAATATATGTCGCGTACAT